>PVKP010006951.1:0-79856 GCA_004027715.1 Plecturocebus donacophilus | reverse complement strand
GAATGGCAGCAGCTAGATGGATGTCTCCAGACAGAATATTGCAGGACCCTTTATCTAGAGAAAACAGAGAAAGACTCACATCTACTAACATGTAGGTCCCCTAGTGACAAAGCTAACTAACTTGTCATATGACTTTCCTAGAGTAAAGGCTATCAGTGTATAAGCCCACACTTACCTGACAATCTTCCAACCAGTTCTTCACCTCCTCACTCAAATGAATGGGCAGCCAATAATTATTGGGCATTTAAGTAAAGAATTCAGCATAAAATGTAGCTAGGAAAATGAACAAATGAATAAAAAGTAGCTAGGAGGAAACAGAGACAATGCAGACAACAGACAACGCAGTTAAGAATAATTATAATGTTGTCATAGCAACAAAAAATGCTATCAGATCAATTGAATAAGGAATAAGTATAATAAAATAAAGAAAAAATCCAAAAAAGAGCTCTTGGAATTTTAAAGTATAATTTCTGCAACACAAAATTCAAAAGAAATCTTAGAAAACAATATCCTGGAAATAACCCATACTCCATAATAATAATGTCCCAGAAGGTAAGACAAAAAGCCAATGAGACAGGTAAGAGAAAAAGATAGGAATAATGTGGGTTCATCTATGAGATATTTCATGCAACTAATAGAAACACCAGAAAGAGAACAGATAAGATGCTGGTGGGGAGATAATCATTAAAGAACTAATACAATAAAATTTTCTATAACTAAAAATGTGAATCTCCAGGATGAAAATGTTTATTAAGTGCCCAGTTTAATGAATATAAAAAGATTCACAAAGCAACCCATTCTGACTGACTTAGTTAGTAGAAAAATACCTAGATTTTGATGTATTACTTTTGCTTTATACTTTTGTTACTATTTTATGACTATTCATGATGTTTCCTGAATATTTTAAAGAGAAATAAGGGCAAGTATGACAGGATGCTTGTCTTCTGCTATGTTAACAACGCTTTTGTTGTTAAGTATATATGGCACATAATTTATTGTGTAATTGCACATTCATCTGTTATTTCATGACTATTAAATTCGTTTCTCAAAATAGAAGGGATGGATCACACATATACTGTGAGATGATTTTTAACCAGAGCACCAAAGTATACTCAATGAAAAAAGAAAAGCTACCATCTGCAAATATGACTTCAAGGTGACTTGCAGACCCAAATCTAAAAGTTAAAATTATAAAATTTGTATACAAAAACATAGAGGGATATTCTTCAACTGAGGCAGGCAAATATTTCGCAGCTAAGACAGAGAAAGCACTATCTATAAAAGAAAAATATGATAAATCTTATTTAACAAAATTAAAAACTTATTTTTACCAAAACTTCCATTAATAAAATAGACTGAGAAAAAATATTTGCAACATATAAATAACAGACGATTGGAATTCAGAATAATTAACTCCTGCAACTCAAAAACAAAATGGTAAACAATCAAATTAAAAATAGGCAATAGATATTTCTTAAAGGATGATATAAAAATACTGAATAAGCACATAAAAATTTGTTCAACATAGTCATCAGTGAGATGAAAATTTAAAATGCAATAACAAACAACAAAACATTACACACCATTAGAACGCTCAAAATGAAAAAGATGGAATACAAATATTGATTAGGATGTAGAGCAACTAGGACTCTCATACATTGGCAGTGGACATATAAAACAGCACAATCACACATCTACCATGACAACAATTCCACTCCTATTTATTGAGGGGATAGGAAAACATGTCCTCTAAAAGCCTTGTATAAGAATGTTTATAGCAGTTTTAATCATAATAGCCAACAACTGGATATAGCTGATTGACTATCAGCAGGAGAATGGATAAACAAACTGTGGCATTTATTCCATGACATACTTCTCAGCAATAAGAAGGCACAAGCTACTCAAACAGGCAACACATAAATCTCAAAAGCATTATGCTCAGGAAACACAGCCAGGCACAAAAGTGCATGCTGTATGATTCTATTAAATAAAATAATGGATTAAGTAAAACTAATCAATTAGTGATGCTTGGTGTGTGTATGGGAGGGTGTTATTAAATGGGAAGGGGCACAAGTACACTTCCTGGGCTGAGGAAAATGTTCTATATCTTGATAAGAGTTACACAGATGTATTCAATTTTTCAATGCCGGTTGACCTGTACATTTAATATCTGTGCATTTCTCTGTATATAAATGATATCACGATAAACTTATGTGGACAAAAGAGAAGGGCTAGGATTCCGCTAGACTTAGAAGGTGTTATTCTCAGTAATGATCAAAGTATTGGGTAACATAATTATACAGACCAAATGATAGATTATAGAAATTCAACCAAAGCAGATTTGAATATTGTTACATGAGAAGTTCCAGTTTCATGGTGTCCCCACCACTGCTTCTGAGGAATGCTGTTGTAGATGGAAGTTCACCTGGGAACTACGCCCTACAAAAGACTATTTGTATTGCAAAATGCCTTAAGTTAGTTATCATTAACTTCCGATGGCTAAAGGGAAGGAAGGGCAGGGGGTATCCTTCCACTATAATCTCATCTCTGGGAAATACACCATAATGAAAGAAGATCTTACAGTAACACATACCAACATTTATTAGCAAGCAACCATGAAAACAATCATATGAAGTGTTATGTATGTGCAAAGTCCCAGCCACACAAGTTTAATTAGAAACAGATTCCCAGAATAGGAACAGCTCGAGTCTGCAGCTCCCAGCAACAACTGAGGCAGAAGATGAGTGATTTCTGCATTTCCAACTGAGGTACCCAGTTCAACTCACTGGGACTGGTTGGACAGTGGGTGCAGCCCACAGAGCATAAGCCAAAGCAGGGTGGGGTGTTGCCTCACCTGGTAAGCACAAGGAGTCAGGGGATTTCATTCCCCTAGCCAAGGAAAGCTGTGAGAGACGGTACTGGGAAGAACAGTGCATGCCAGCCCAGATACTGTGCTTTTCCCACGGTATTCGCAACCCGCAGACCAGGAGATTCCCTCTGCTGCCTATGCCACCAGGGCCCTGGGTTTTAGACAGACACCGACCTGGTGGCAGGAGGTTTTTGTTTGTTTGTTTGTTTTTTCCATACCCTAGTGGCATCTGGAACACCAGCAAGACAGAATCGTTCGCTCCCCTGGAAAGGGGACTGAAGCCAGGGAGCCAAGTGGTCTAGCTCAGCAGGTCCCACCTCCATGGAGCCCAGCAAGCTAAGATCCATTGGCTTGAAACTCTCACTGCCAGCAAAGCAGTCTGAGGTCAACCTGGGACCCTTGAGCTTGTTGGGGGGAGGGGCATCCGCCATTGCTAAGGCTTGAGTAGGCAGTTTTACCCTCACAGTGTAAAGAAAACAGCCAGGACATTTGAACTGGGTGGAGACCACCTCAGCTCAGCAAGGCCACTGCCATCACACTGCCCCTCTAGATTCTTCCTACCTGGACAGGGCGTCTCTGAAAAAGAGGCAGCAGCTCCAGTGAGGGACTTATAGGTAAAACTCCCATCTCCCTGGGACAGAGCACCTTGAGGAAGGGGTGGCTGTGGGTACAGCTTCAGCAGACTTAAACACCCTGCCTAACAGCTCTGAGGGGAGCAGTGGATCTCCCAGCACAGACTTTGAGCTCTAATAAGGGACAAGCTGCCTTCTCAAGTGGGTCCTTGACCCCAATGTATCCTGATTGGGAGATGCCTACCAGTAGGAGATGACAGATACCTCATACTGGAGAGCTCTGGATGGCATCCGGCAGGTGCCCCTCTGGGATGAAGCTTCCAGAGGAAGGAACAGGCAGCAATCTTTGCTGTTCTGCAATCTCTGCTGATGATACCCAGAGAAACAGGGTCTAGAGTGGACCTCCAGCAAATTCCAGCATACCCGCAGCAGAGGGGCTTGACTGTTAGAAGGAAAACTAACAAACAGAAAGGAATAATATCAACATCAACAAAAATGATGTCCACACATAAACCGCATCCAAAGGTCATCAACATCAAAGACCAAAGGAAGATAAATCCACAAAGATGGGGAGAAATCAGCAAAAAAGTTTGAAAATTCCAAAACCAGAACACCTCTTCTCCTCCAAAGGATCACAACTCCTCACCAGCAAGGGAACAAAACTGGATGGAGAATGAATTTGACAAATTGACAGAGGTAGGCTTCAGAAGGTGAATAATAACAAACTCCTCTGAGCTAAAGGAACATTCTAACCCAATGCAAGGAAGCTAAGAACTTTGAAAAATGGTTAGAGGAATTGCTAACTAGAATAATCACTTTAAAGAAGAACATAAAAAACCTGATGGAGCTAAAAAAAAAAAAAAACACAGCATGAGAATTTTGTGAAGCATACAAAAGTATCAATAGCTGAATCAATCAAGCAGAAGAAAGGATATCAAAGATTGAAGATCAACTCAATGAAATAAAGTGAGAAGATTAGAGAAAAAAGAGAGAAAAGAAATGCACAAAACTTCCAAGAAATATGAGATTACGTGAAAAGATCAAATCTACGTTTGATTGAAGTACCTAAAAGTGATGGGGAGAATGGAACCAAGTTGGAAAACACTCTTCAGGATATTATCCAGGAGAACTTCCCCAACCTAGCAAGACAGACCAACATTCAAATTCAGGAAATACAGAGAATACTACAAAGATACTCCTCAAGAAGAGTAACCCCAAGACACATAATTATCAGATTCACCAAGGTTGAAATGAAAGAAAATATATTAAGGGCAGCCAGAAAGAAAGGTAGAGTTACTCACAAAGGGAAGCCCATCAGATTAACTACAGATCTCTCAGCGGAAATCCTACAAACCAGAAAAGGGTGGGGGCCAATATTCAAATTCTTAAGAAAAGAATTTTCAACCCAGAATTTTACATTAAGCCAAACTAAGCTTCCTAAGTGAAGGAGAAATAAAATCCTTTACAGACAAGCAAAGCTGAGAGACTTTGTCACCACTAGGCCTGCCCTACAGGAGCTCCTGAAGGAAGCACTAAACATGGAAAGGAACAATCGGTACCAACCACTGCAAAAACATACGAAACTGTAAAGATCATCGAGGCTATGAAGAAAAAGCATCAACTAAGGGCAAAATAACGAGCTAGCATTATAATGACAGGATCAAATTCATACATAACAATATTAATCTTAAATTTAAATGGACTAAATACCCCAATTAAAAGACACAGACTGGGAAAATGGATAAAGAATCAAGACCCATCACTGTGCTGTATTCAGGAGACCAATTTCATGTGCAAAGACACACATAGGCTCATAATAAAGGGATGGAGGAATATTTAAGAAACAAATAGAAGGCAAAAAAAAAGCAGGGGTTGCAATTCTAGTCTCTGATAGAATAGACTTTAAACAGACCAAATTGCTTATAAACAAAAGAGACAAAGAAAGGCATTACATAATAGTAAAAAGATCAATGCAACAAGAAAAGCTAACTATCCTAAATATACATGCACCGAATACAGGAGCACACAATTCATGAAACAAGTTATTAGAGACCTACAAAGAGACCTAGACTCCCACACAATAATAGTGAGAGATTTAACACCCCACTGTCAATATTAGACTGACAGATCAATGAGACAGAAAATTAACAAGGATATCCAGGACTTGAACTCAGCTCTGGACCAAGTGGACCTAATAGACATCTACAGGACTCTCCACCCCAAATTAGATTAGAGCAGTAGTCTTCAATCCTGGCTTCATGTTGGAATCACCTGGGGAGAGTTTTAAGTTGCCATATCCAGGATCAAAAAAATCAAAATTTCTTTAGTATTTTTCAAACTTTCCTAGGCAATTCCAATGTGTAGACAAAGTTGAGAACTACTAGATTAGAACCTTTCAATGCAGCCTAATGGTAATATATATTCCCAAATAAGTATTTTCAATGATATTTAATCACCTTTAAGGGATAGATAATACACGTTCTATATCATACTGCTGATGTTTATATGTTTTTAAATAAATAATACAACAGCATAAAATTCATCTCATTTCCTCAATGACAGGACAGAGACAAGAGAAGTAGAGATATCAACCAGAGCTATAATAATAACTAAAATCTCTCTCAGGAAGCAAATTTGGTTATTTCTGAATAATATATATTTCAATATGGAGGATAGAGATTTTGCATTAAAAATCTGATCCTTAAGCAATTTCGTACTGTCTGTGAATAATATGTTCCCTGAGTCAGGAAAGTGACTATTCTCAGTCAGTCCATGTTCAAACCAAAGCAGCAACGTACAAATAGAACAGAAGCAGCCTGATAAGAATGACACAATGGACTTTGGGGACCCAGGGAGAAAGGACGGGAAGGGGGTGAGGAATCCAAGACTACAAATTGGGTTCTGTGTACACTACTCAGGTGATGGTGCACCAAAACCTCACAAATCACCACTAAAGATCTTACTCATGTAACCAAATACCACCTATTCCTCAATAACCTATGGATATATATATATATAAAACAGAAGGAGCCTCGGTGATAAAAGAATAAAACCTAAAACACAACAGAGCATTAATAATTCCCCAGCCCAAAATTTTACTTGCTCCTAACAATAAACACTTGGAAAATATTTTCAGAACACTATTGCTAGTTATTTGTATTTATGGTATATAAATATATTCATGTAAATTGCTGAATAAACTATTTTCTTATTTGATAAAAGTTTAAACATTGTCTTTTAATTTTTTTATGTATAAAGCCTGTTCTACCAAAAACTTTGCCCAAACCCAACAGTTCCCTACCTTAATAGACTCTCCCTTAAAGAACTCAAGCCCAGAAGGCAAAGCCCTATAAATATTCTCTTCTTCCTCTTCAGAGACACTGCTAAGAGTTGCCAAGGTGGTGTTCACTCTTACTGCAGTCATTTTTAATAAATTTACTTTTTCTTAATTAACAGCTTATCTGGAGATATTTTGATGATTTCACCGGTGACATCATAAGGAATGCCTCAGCAAGACTAATTCCTGTTTTGGAATGCTATATAATACATGAACTAAATTAATGTACATTGATCATGTTTAAGTAGAAAGAAATTTACCAAGATAGCATTCCAATCAAATTTACCAAGATAGCATTCCAATCAAATACAACAAAATATTTAGTACCATCCCATTTGTTATTTCAAACTCATCTGAGGTGCCTTGGGGAGAAACAAAAACTCAGACTACCCAAATAGACCTTCTTCACAAGTGTCAGGTAACCTCAGAGTTATTCAAGAATCCTTTCTTTAAGTTTTACATCCTATATTCAAACTGAAGGCTTCTGTCCATGACTTAGCTTCACCTGGAATTCTCTTCTTGCAGTCTCTTCCGAAACACAGTTTGGATGACAGTCCTGTGAATTCTTCGGTGAACTTACTCAACCTTCCTTTATAATTAATTACTCCCTTTGCTCAGCAACCCCCTTTGTGTTTAGCATGTAGCATTTGTTTTCAGTGTCTTTCTCCATCTACAATACTTTGATCTACTTGAGGACAGGATTCACGGGATATATACATACATATATACACACATACACATATATATACACATATATACATATTTGTGTATATATACGTATGCATATGTGTATATATATACTAATGGACTATTCAGGTGCCTTTAGTTAGGGTTTATAAACCGTTGGCAATTAAATAAAATAATTAGAAAACCAAAACTAGTTAAATAATTCAGTGAATATTTACATTTTCAACATTTAGGCTCTGATACAGAGCCTAAATCAGTCCCTAAGAAACAAGCAGATATATATATATATATATATACATACATACATGTATATGTACATATATTTAAACACATATGTGTATATTATCTATCCAGTGAATCCTGTCTTCAAGTAGATCAAATTGTGTATACACGTATATATGCACATATATACATATATGTGCATATATACGTGTATATACAACATTTTGATGTGTATATGTGTATATATACGTGTATATACAAATGTGTATATATACACGTATATGTATATATATCCTTGTTTCTTAGGAACTGATAATATCAGAGCCTAAATGGTGAAAATGTAAATATTTACTGAATTATTTAACTAGTTTTGGTTTTCTAATTATTTAATTGCCAACACTGTTTATAAACCCTAACTAACTAAAGGCACCTGAATAGTTCATTAGTTTCCCATGAGAAAGAGATTCAATAAAAGAGAGACACATGGCTATCAGTTGGGTGGGACAGACTCTCCAGCTGCTAGAACAAGAGCAATAAAACAGAAGCTAGAAAAATGAAAAAAAAAAAATGTAAACTATTCGAGGGCCATTGTGGTGAATGAGAATTTTGAAGAAGTTTTTGTAGTTTTTGTATGCTTTCTAGGAAAACAGGATATGCTTAGTATAGTATTTTAGAATAATTTATTTTTGTAACATTTCCATTTTGAAGAAAACGTAACTGATATATGAAATTCTATCAGGGTCATAATAGCAGGGTGTGTGTGTTTGTGTGCGTGCATGTGTGCGCATGGATGCACGATGGCAAAAAAGAAAATCTGTATTGCTTTGTCATATTTCATATTGTTATTGTTTCTTCATTTTTTTCAGGAATATAGTCTAGCCATTATTTTCCCTATTTTAAAAATAGGAAATGTAGTTTTTCATTCTTTACTGAAAGAAGCAACTGGTTTTCTCTTTTTAAGGTGTCTGAGAAGTTAAATGACATATTCAGCTCATTAAAAAAAATGTCAAAGTGACAGGAGTCGAGATTTACCTAGCAAGCCCTCCCTTACCTGCTATCAATGAGTAGTTGGATGGCATAGAAAGGAAGGCATTCATTCTAGTGTCTACAATCCTGAGATTGAATTAGAAGCTCAGAATTTATCTGGGCAAAAATGGACCATTATTTCATGCCTCTGGCCCTCAGTTTCTTTTTCTGTTAAATGGGGATAATGGTATGTCTTTTATAGAATTTTCTTGAGTAATATGAAAAAGTATATACTAGGCAATAAAAATATTTTGAGTTGGAAATTTTTTATAGCAACTCTATGGGTCAATTAAATTGATAAGATAATTTCGCTCATCTTATCCTTATTATCATCTAGATTCTCACTACCATACATAGGATCTGTTGACCCACTCAGCTCTATGAATTCCAAGGATAACTCCTTATGAGAGCAATTCAGGCAATGTAAGCTTTGCCAGGACACTGCAGCCAATAAACCATCCTCGCATGAGACCACAGAGGTGCTTCAATATCCACAAGTGGTCCAGATCTCTGTTTTATGTCTCTTCTGAAAGAAGGCAAAGTGTTTTTCTCTATCAAGTTCTCACAGATGAAGTGGACAAAAATGTTAGCCCTGTGACCTTAATAAGTATCACATGAACAAGTTTCCTACACACTACTTTGGAAATGTCACCAAATGAAATGTTGCATTCAGAATGGGCATAAAACTAAATGAGATAATGGTGCGGTCATTGCCTAGCACACAGTTGAGGACATCACCTTTGCCACTAGAAAATTTAACGGGGATGTAAAAGTTTGGTTGGCACATTGCACAGTAATTACCCAACATGTTGATACACCTGCTTCTAACTTGAAAATTAGTTCCTCTCCCAAACACAGCCAAATAAAACCAAAGAAGGCCTGGAGAAAGAATGCCTAGAATATCCTACAGGCGCTTGTTTTTCTGTTGTTAGGCAGTTGGAAGTTTGGCCAATGCTTAAAATGCACACCCAGTCACTTACACTTAACACATTTTCTGTTACCATAAGTAGGGTTGATAAAGTTAGTTAAAAACTCTCTCAGATAATACTTCCAGAACTCCCTTCTGTTTCATGCCTGTTACCTATGGAACTATTCCAAGGAAAACAAGCAGTAAGAATTTCAGGACAACCTCTCTGGAGCTCTTATCTCCCATTCACATGATTAAACTCTCATCTAATTGCCATTTGACTGCCCAAAGTCTTTCTAAAACTTAGCTTGTTTACTCCATTGTACTGTATACGTGGCATTTCAGCAAATACTGTTTACTCTGACTAGCTGTCTCACTGGATCATTATTAATTGTATGTATTTCTACCCTCACCCTTGGCTAGGAGCTCCTGGAGGGTTGGTAAATATAATACATGAATCAATTTTGTATCACTGATGCTTAAAACAGAACTTGGCATCTAATAGGTCCTCAATTAATATTTGTTGACTATCTTAGGAATGCCTTAGTTACCCTACCTTATTTCCTATCAACCCCATAGCATTTGTTTGTAAAGTTCAGGCCTCTTCATCTCCATTATATCTATGATACTATTCTTGAATATCTGACTGCAAATTTTAGCCCTCTGGACTAACCAAGCCCTTCCAGCTACTTATCACTCATTCACTCACTTACTTTAACCGAGTTCCTAATCTACTTTCTCAGTTTCAGCAAATATTTAGCATCAACTGCATGAACACACCACACAACATGCATATATGCAAGTCTGAAAATTGCACAATCACTGACATCTATAATAACACTCTCCAATAGAAATACAATAAGAGCCACAAATGAAAGCCATGTGTGCAATGGTTTTCTAGTAGCTATATTTTAAATAGAATACATTTTATTTAACTACATATAGTAAAATGTTATTTTAACAAACGATCAAAATAAAAATTAAGGAGATATTTAATGTCGCATTTTTTCTCATCTAGTTTTTGAAATCTGGAATACATTTAGGCTTAGAGTAATTCAATTTGAAGCAGCTACATTTCAAGTATAGTATGGCTGCCTGTGGCTAGTGGTTAGCATATTGGACAGTGCAGATGTATAAAATCATATCCTCATAAAAGGAGATATACTTAAAACTCATATGATACATAGTATAATATATGTGATATTAAGTTAAAACAATAAAACATGAGAACCAAAGTAGAATTCAATTCTAAGAGGAAAGACAGAAGTAGGCTCCCTTGGACTTCCTCTAATTCTCTTCCCTTTACTGAGCCAAGCATCCTCTCATCCTACCAGCTACATTCTCCAGTGATTGCATGCATCTATGTATCTGCGCCAAGCAGTTATGTGTTTTACAGAACTATCTATAAAGGATATTATTTATGTGAGGATAAGGCCACGCTTAAATAAATGTGATTTTCCACAGCTTACATTAACACTGTGATTACAATATATGACAGAGGCAAAATCAAGGTAAAAAGAAAGAGCTGTGATTGGCAAATTATATAATGGTGTATCCTTTTCCTAGTCAAGTACCGAAATGTGAGGTCGGGCAATGAGTAAAATAAAGATATGAACCTAGTTAAACGGAAAGCCAACTAATTCTGCTTTTTTTTTTTTTAGAGGAAAAAGAATTTGTAGGAAATTAATGGTACTGTTTTCACAGCACCTGTTATAGAAGGCTTTCTTTGTTTTTTACTATTAGGATAGGGTTTGAATTTTGAATGTAGAACTTAGAACTTTAAGGACTTATAAAAATATTCTCCATGCCTGGCAGAGGTTTCTGTAATGTTACTGTTTTCTATCTAGTACAGACTGCAGTGAAGAGACACAAAGAAAAAAAAACAGATCACCTACATAAGGATCAGTTGTAAATTAAATGACAGAGATTGAAAAAGCTGCATCAAAACAACTCAAAATATACTTAAAGTTTACCCGTGTTGAGGGCTTATCTGATAGCATTAACCTGGGAAGCACTTACCACAAAGCAATTGAGAGGAAAGCTGTGTTTCCAAGACCAGGGATTTAATTTGACTGAGATGAGGGAAAAGTGGCTGAGAAGAAGAAAGACTCTGGAATGAAACACTATATACCCTAAGCTGACTTAAGAGAGTAGAACGGGAAATAAAAGTTAGCTTTATACAAAACTTATAACACAAAGTAAAAGAAGGTAAGAGAGAAAGAAGAGGAAGAGGTCAGCCCAGACTTTGACACTTGACATACTTACCCTAGGTCTACTACCACTAGCTAGTCATATAGTCTCTCTCAGCCCCAATATCCTCATAAATTGAGGATTCAAAATAGTACCCACACCATAAGAATTAAATGAGATTATATATATATATACACACACACATACATATATATATAAATATACATACATATATATATGTATATATATATATATATATATATATCGTGTTTACGATAAAGCCTGGTGTATAACAAAATGCTCATTACATTTTAGTTACACTTTACAAAGTTTTTGGACACAAGCTTTGGAGTCTGATAACAAAGGCAATTGGGTACTATTGGAAAGTATCAAATAAGCTACCTTTAACAGAAAAAAAATCTTATTTTATTGTCATTTGTTATCAAAAGAGACGTAAATGAAGAGTCCAACTTAGAGTGTAGTGGTAATCTAAGTGAAAGGTTGTTAGAACCTGGGTCGGAGCTGTGCCTAAATCAAAAGAAATTAGTGGAGGCATGGCATATTTTTCATAAATAATGTGAGAATTTGTAATGAACAAGGTATAAGAAGAACCAAGAGAAAAATCATGGTCCTAGTTCTTCACAATCTACTCACAACTTGTACACTTTTGCAAGATTACTGGATGTCTCCAAGCTTCAATGTCCTCACTGTTAAAATGAGGATAATATTAACACCATCATCTTGGGGATGTTATGAGGATTAGGGGAGTTATTCATCAAGCACTTGGAATAGTGACTGGCACATGGTAAGTGCTGTGAGAGTATGTGGTGAGTGACACTGAAAGCACGACACAAAAATAAAAACTCTTTAAGCATTTTTCACCCTCCCACGCATTGTATTTTCCAGTCCATAAGAAGTACTGAGACAGCCAGCCGTGGTGGCTTACACCTGTAATCCCAGCACTTTGGGAGGCCAAGGTGGGCAGACCACCTGAGGTCAGGAGTTCCAGACAAGCTTAACCAACATGGTGAAACCCAATCTCTACTAAAAATACAAAAAAAATAAAAATAAAAAATTAACCAGGCACAGTGTTACATGCCTGTAGCCCCAGCTACTCAGGAGGCTGAGGCAGGATAATTGCTCGAACCTGGAAGGCAAAGGTTGCAGTGAGCCGAGATCATGCCACTGCACTCCAGCCTGGGCAACAGAGTGAGACTCTGTCTCAGAAAAGAAACACTGTGAGTTAGTATTTATCCCATTTGAGGGATAAGGAGAGAGTCTTGAAGTCACAGAGTCACATAGGCAGCAGATGTTCCCAGCAAGGTGTGCTCCCGGGCTTTCTACCCAGACCAGGCTCACTCCTCTATCACAGGTGCCTCCAGCGCTAGGAGCCGAAAAACCTAAAAGGGGTGATGTTACAATACTGAGAAGTTGGCATGGGCTAATGGGTGCCCTGATTTGTTAGAATTCTTGTAACTTAGATTTTTAGAATCTAAATTCAGAAGATCATTAGAATTGTGGAGACAAACGAAGACCCAGAAAACGAGAACATGCAAAGGCCATTTCTTCAGAGCTTGCTCTAGCAAGAGAGCCAGCCTCCATTGCTTGCATTTCAGCACAGACTCGAAGGCAGGCAGAGAGCGGGAAGGTTTAGAGTAGAAATAGGCAAAGGTTTCAGGTCGGCCCTGTTTGGAAGCTGTTGGCATGGGGAAGTTGTCAATGAGCTAACTAGAAGCAGGGAAACCAGGAAACCTGTGTGATTGGTTAGGGGGCATATTTGGCTTTTTCTGGTTGGACCTAACTTGGAAGAAGGGAAAAAAATCAAAGAAGCTGCCAGTTATGAATCAATTCCTGGTTGTTTGAGACTGATTGTTACAGGGGTTATTGTGTGGCTCCCTGGACCAGTTGCTAGAGACAATGATCTGACTTCCTACATATCTGATTTACAGATAGTGCGTTGGCTTCCTGGGGTGGTTACTAGAGATCATGAATTGATTTTCTGGGCTGGTTGTTGTCAGGGCTCTCTTTTTATGTACAGTCCAGCCATTGTCCATTAGTATATTCAGTCTCTCAGAAGTGACGTGCTTGAAATCCCAGCCCAAGTATTTAATCCCTAACCATTGTCCTGCATAATGGAGAACTTCATCTTACAAAATGGCCTACTCCATTCTGAGACAACTCTGTTTCCATATTTTAGTGATATTAATATGTAGAAAATTGTGTCTGCTAGTAATGCCCACTGCTTGGGTCTAGTTCTGTGTTCTAACAGATGATAGAGCCCTCGATGCATGGAACTCTCTGATGGCCACCCCTTGGCAGATATTCCTGATATATAAAGACATGCAGGCTTTGTATGTAGTGCAATCATCTTGATGACACAGACTAATCTTTCTATTTTACATCTCAGGGATAGTCCTCTGCTATGTCCACCCATGTATTTTATTGCAAATACACAACCACCACAAGATTGGGCTAACTGTGAAAGTAAATCCTAACCGTTCACCTATTTCTAATCTGGGTAAAATATCTCAGCAAAACATTATTTGGGTCAGCACCAGTTACTAAAATGCCACCCTAGATAAGTACATGGGACTTGAATAAAATTTCAACTGATGAGCCCATATTTCTTAACTTTCCTTCATAGAAGATACTCTGCTCTGTTTACCTGACCTCCAATTATTAGAATCATAGAACGTTTATTTTCTTGTCTCTTTTTTTTTTGTCCTACATAATGAAGAACTCCATCATACAAAGTGGCCTATTCCATTCTCAGAATTCTCACTGTTTCCATATTTAAGTGATATTTATATTTAGAAATTAAGATTTAGAAAATTTAGAAAATTGAGACAAAGTCTTGCACAATCGCCCAGGCTGCAGTGCAGTGGCACAATCTCAGCTCACTGCAACTTCCACCTCCCGGGTTCAAGTGATTCTCCTGCCTCAGCCTCCCAAGTGGCTGGGATTACAGGCGCCTACCACCAGGCCCAGCTAATTTTTGTATTTTAATAGAGACAGGGCTTCACTACGTTGGCCAGGCTGGTCTCAAACCCCTGACCTCAGATGATTTGCCTGCCTCGGCCTCCCAAAGTGCTGCGATTACAGGCATGAGCCACCACACCCAGTATATTTGCTTTTCTTAAGCAAATGAATTTTTTCTCTGTCCTTTCCAATATTCAAACATGAAGAACATCAGAGAAAGAAAGACATATAAATGGCTCTTGAGCTGGTCCTTCTTGGCATTAGTAAAGGAAGAAGGGGTTTTCTAAAATTGTTATCTACCTAATTAGGCGTAGAACATAAAACAACATCAGAGGATCTGCTTCAGACCTTGCACCCAACCACAGTGTGGTATATAACCACATTATATAATAATGTATTATCTAATACTAATACATTATTAGTATTCTACTAAGTAAGAATACTCAGCAATACGAAGCATTCTTAGTAGAATGGGTAATTTTTCCCTATGTACTCTTAACTTATTCTTCAACCTCAAGCATCTTAGTTAATACTCTTTCTGTCCATCATGAGTAGATTACAGAAAAAAACAACTCATTGTCTTATTTCATATTGCAAAGAAAATGTATATACTGAACATTACTTACTATATAATATTCACACAGAAAAATTCATACTAGTAAACAATATCCCTACCAAGCCCCTCAAGTATATATGTGATCAATATAAAATGCCATTAAGTCATTGGACATGAGTTAAAATGGGAGTACAAGGCAGATCTCAAACAAGAATTTCACTATCCCCCACACCCTATCACTACCACAGTGAGAAAAAGAATACTCATTCATCCAGTAGACAAAAACTGTATAGAGCAAACTTTCTCACAAAAGGAAATCCTACCAGCCTCTCTCCTCTCCTCAGAGTCCAACTGTTTTTAGATTCAGTCAATAAATTATAAATAAGTTAGTGATAATTGCTAAACAAAGAAAAATTAATACATAATAACGGATAGGTTAAAAAAAAAGATATTCTTTGCAGGGACATGAGTGGAGTTGGAAGCCATTATCCTTAGTAAACTAATGCAGGAACAGAAAAGCAAATGTTGCATGTTCTCACTTATAAGTGGGAGCTAAATGATGAGAACTCATGGACACATAGAGGGGAACAACACACACCAGAGCCTATCAGAGTGGGGAGGGTGGAAGGAGGGAGAGGATCGGGAAAAATAACTAGTAAGTAACAGGCTTAATACCTGGGTGATGAAATAATCTGTACAACACACCCCCAAGACACAAGTTTACCTATGTAACAAACCTGTACAACTACCCTTGAACTTAAAATTAAAATAATAACAATAATAACAATAATGGATAGGAATCAACAGATGAGACATGATTTTTCTTTTGCCCTCTGTTGCAGGGATGACCAGCTCTCTACCAAAGACATGCTCTCCTTTCGTGGTGTTGAACTGTTTCTGGAAAGCAGCTACCTAACTTTCTGTTAGAATAGAGCCATATGACTGGTCCTCACCAATGGAACATGAGCCAGAGTGAGTCACTCTAGGCTGAAGTAGACAAAGAGCAGTTGTGCCTTCCTCACCATCCTTTCCTATCTGCTCACTGAAATTATAAGACTCTAAAGTTTACAGGAGATGGAAGACTGACAGGATGAAATAAGTTCCAGTTGTTGAATCACTGCCTGGAATGCCATCCACAAACACTCGATTTGGATTTTCTGTGAGAAAGAAATATATTCCATTAAGCCACTGAACCATTAGCATTCACTTATTATAGCAGCTATTCATTAATATTAAATAATTAATTCACCCATATCCTTTGGGAGATATCCCTAACCCCTACACTGTCTGATTTCAGTTGAATTATGCTTGTTCGCCTCAACTCTCCATAAAGAATACTGACTTGCTGGCTCTGCTATCATATACCTACAAGCCACTGTGAGCAGGCACAGTTTCTGGAAATCTAATTTTGATAAAAATTCATAAAGGACTTTGGACTTTAGCTGTGATCAACCTTTTACTCTACAGACTATCATGAAGAACAGAGAGGAATCTCATGAACCTTAGGAATAGGCAGCCTCATGCAAAATTTTCAATCTGTAACAGGAAATAGCCACTTGTATCTAAACTGGGCCTTAACCCTGGAGGAATCTTTTGTTTCCTGGTTGCAGTTGAAATACTGGGCCTTTCTCTTCCTTAAAGCCTCAGATATATTTTCTCATCATCTCTCATATTTCATATTTTCATACTGGTAGTAAGACCTTTTTCCTGTTTTCATCTCTCTCTAGGTCCTCTAGCAGAGTTTCATCTGTGCTATTCCTATAGCAGTTATTCCACACACTACAGTAGGCAGAGAACAAAGGAGAGAGAGTAGCACTCGTGAAACATGAGTAGAGCCCAAATCGCATCAGGTCTCACAGGCCATGGTAATGACTTTAGTTTTTACCCTCAGAGGAAAAATGAAACCACTGAAGCACATTAAGTATGAGGATGATATAATCTGTTTTCTTTTTAAAAAGATCGCTTTGGCTACAGGGGAGAGAACAGGTAAAGTGAGTAATTAGAATGCTTCGGGAGTAATCCAGTCGAGATGATGCAATCTAAATCAGAGATTGGCAGAGGGATGGATAAATGACAGGCTTGTGATAAGGCCTAGATATGGGGAATAAAAAGAAATGCTAATGGTATGGGAATGCTTTTAAACAATAGCACTTGCTCTGTGACTTTTATGTATGTTTGTTTGTTTTCCTTACAGGTACTTTTCTTTCTCGAGACAAGTTCTCATTCTGTGACCCAAGCTGGAGTGCAGTGGCATGAACAGGGCTCACTGCGGCCTCGACCTCCTCAGCTCAAGTGATCTTCTCACCTTGGCCTCCCAAACTGCTGAGATCACTGGCATGAGCCACCGCATGAACTCTCCTTACAGGTACCCACCCCCCCCTCTTTGTTTTTTTCTGCAGTTCTCTTAGGCAGGGCTTCATTTAAAAAGGTATCTTGCCTCTCTAATTCATTAAGCCAAATCTAGATTTGGGCCAGCTTGGAACCCTAGATGGTTATTACAGAGCAACAGCAGATGAACTGCTCTCCCTTCTGCCAAGGTGGAAGGGACTGTCTGCTTTAAAAGCAACAAGAAAATGTTGCAAAGCTGCACTCTGACTCAATATGGTTCTGGATTGTGTTTCATTATTTAGCAGTTAAAAGAGAAAATATTTTAAAGACTGTTTCCCTCCTTTTAGGTACTTTTTAAGCAATTGTCCTGAAGGGTAGAAGAATGTCACTGAACACACATAGACACACACACATTCTCTCTCTCTTTCTCTCTCTCTCACCTACCTGTAAGCAGTTAGTGAATCATCGATTTCCAGACACCTCTATTCCTCCCTCTCCCCTTAGAGTTCTCTGCTTTCCCACAGATTGTGAAAAAGCTGGAGACTCACAAACCTTCTTTAATTCTGATGTTAATGCCCAGAAACACCACCAGATAACAGCTTAGGCCTGAGGGGCTCAACCTGCTGAGACCTACCCCCTTAAATGTTCCTGTGGCTAGTTCTGCGAAGCAAGCTTTACCTACGACCACCTCCTCAGCAGGTAACCCTTCCCTGACATTCTCTTGGACATAAGGCTTTCGTTGCTTCTGTCCTTTACAGGTTCTCAGGCTCCAGGGGTGACCCTTGCTATTTCCTACAGGTCTCAGGCTCCAGGGGTGACCCTTGCTAGTTCTAACACCCCACTACCACCACCAACTCCAAGGACTACACGAATTCATTCTACCTCCTCTTCCTTAGAAGGACCAAATCCCTTGATGCCCATCATGTTGGCGTCCTTCCTCTGTCTTCTGTTCTGGTCCTAAGGGAGCTTATTTTCTCCATGTCCAGGGTGCAGACTCAGCTCCTCTCACTTTTTCTCTGGAACCTCCACTACATGGCAGATGTTAACTGAAAGAGACAGAGTATGTAGCATTTTTCCTCTTGGAAGTTTGCCTCAGATCAATCAATTTGCCATATTTAACATTCACGCTTTGTGCATATGCTAATAAATCATTAAAATTCATGTGGATTCTAACAGTTTTGGGTTTTCTTTCTTTTTCTGTATTTTGTAATTCCTACTCAATTCTGTGAATTATAATGTTGCAACTGAAAGTAATCACCAGCAGAAATCTTCATTGTACACAGGACTGAAAAAAGGAATCTCAAGTTAAAAACTCCATTTGTTATGTACATTTTGGCCTTGAATAGTCCACAATTTTGTTTCTCTTTTCCCAGATGGAATATGTATTAACCCCAGATGCTATTATGTGTTGTTGAACACAATAACAAAATATGCCCCATAAAATGTCCAGATAACCTAAAGAATCATAAAGAAGTTAGGGACTTGGGAGGTCATCAGAGCCAAGCTCCCATATCATACAAGCCTCTCCTCCACATATGGTACCTGAAAGATCTGGGCATTTGGCTCTCATTTGCACACTTCAGATGTCCAAAGACTCACTGTAAGATGAGCAGTCCCAGTGCTGGTTCATGCTTATGTTGGAAAAGTTTCTTTTACTGAAATAATATAAATATTCTCATCACTTTGACTTCTAGGTGCTCCAGAACACTGAAAAATAAACTTATTTCCTCTTCTGAATGACAGCGTTTAGTTCTTGGCACTCAGTTGAGTCACCACGATGTCTTTTCTTCTCCAGACTGTGCATGTCCAGTGACCCCAACTCTCCCTTGGAGGTCGGGTCTTATCAATTTCTTCCGCATCTGCCAAGATTGACTTTGAACACCCTGGGAACCCTTCTACCTCCTCTCCTCTCATCTCACCATGATGGACTCCAGATGAGGAATGCCCTAGCAGCACCTAGGCCCTAACACAGGCCAGGAGACATGATGCAAACACCTCAGATGCAGGAAATCTCAACCATTCTAAACCTCAGCACAGCTCTCTTACTTTTAACTTTTTAAGCACCATTTGGCTACTGTTAAGCCTGTAATTCACTAAAACCCAAACTCATTTTCGACATTTTGCTGCAAAGTTAAAACTTCATCACCTGTCTATTAATTTTGAACTAACTGATGGACTTTTCACATATTCTTATAAAGAATTGATTTCTGCCTAGTAAGAGGTATGAATTCCTTTTCCAACTTTTATTTTAGGTTCGAGGTACATGCGTAGGTTTGTTAATACAAATGTCTGAATCTTTATTTTGCTATTTGAAATATTAGCTCTTCTTGTAGACTGCTATCCAGACTAATAAAAAAAAAGAATCAAATAGATACAATAAAAAAAAGATAAAAGGGATATCACCACCGATCTCATAGAAATGCAAACTACAAAACCTCTATTCAAATAAACCAGTGAAACTAGAAGAAATGGATAAATTCCTGGACACTTACACCCTTCCAAGACTAAACCAGGAAGAAGTTGAATCCCTGAATACACCACTAACAAGGTCTGAAATTGAGGCAGCAATTAATAGCCTACCAACCAAAAAAATTCCAGGACCAGATGGGTTTACAGCCGAATTCTACCAGAGGTACAAAGAGGAGCTGGTACTATTCCTTCTGAAGCTATTTCAAATAATACCAAAAGAGGGAATCCTCCCTAACCCCATTTTGAGTGCAACATCATCCTGATAGCAAAACCTGTCAGAGACCCAACTATATAAGGAAATTTCAGGCCGATATCCATGATGAACACTGATGGAAAAACCTTCAATAAAATATTAGCAAACTGAATGCAACAGCACATCGAAAAGCTTATCTATCACGATCAAGTTGGCTTCATCCCTGGGATGCAAGGCTGGTTCAACATATGCAAATCTATAAATGTAATCCATCACATCAACAGAACCAAATACAAAAACCACATGATTATCTCAATAGATGCAGAGAAGGCTTTCGACAAAATTCAACAGCGCTTCATGCTAAAAATTCTCAATAAAGTAGGTATTGATGGAATGTATATCAAAATAGTAAGAGCTATTTATGACAAACACACAGTCAATATCATACTAAATAGTCAAAAACTGGAAACGTTCCCTTTGTAAATGGGCACAAGACAAGGATGCCCTCTACCACCACTCCTATTCAACACAGTATTGGAAGTTCTGGCCAGGGCAAGCAGGCAAGAAAAAGAAATAAAGGGTATTTAATTAGGAAATGAGGAAGTCAAACTGTCTCTATTTGCAGATGACATGATTATATATTTAGATGATCCCACTGTCTCAGCTCAAAATCTCCTTAAGCTGATAAGCAACTTCAGCAAAGTCGCAAGATACAAAATCAATGTGTGAAAATCACAAGCATTCCTATACAGACAGAGAGCCAAATCATGAGTGAACCCCCATTCACAATTGCTACAAAAAGAATAAAATACCTGGGACTACAAATAACAAAGGATGTAAAGGACCTCTTCAAGGAGAACTACAAACCACCGCTCAAGGAAATAAGAGAGGACACAAACAGTTGGAAAACATTCCATGCTCATGGTTAGGAATAATCAATATCGTGCAAATGGCCATACGGCCCAAAGTAATATATAGATTCAATGCTATTCCCATTAAGCTACCACTGACTCTTTTCACAGAATTGGAAAAAAATACATTAAACTTCGTATGGAACCAAAAAAGAGCCCACATAGCCAAGACAATCCTAAGCAAAATAAACAAAGTTAGAGGCATCTTGCTACCTGACTTCAAACTAGACTACAAGGCTACAGTAATCAAAACAGCATGGTACTAATACCAAAACAGAGATACAGACCAATGGAACACAACAGAGACCTCAGAAATAATGTCACACATCTATAACCATCTGATCTTTGACAAACCTGACAAGCAATGGGGAAAGGATTCCCTGTTTAATAAATGGCTTTGGGAAAACTGGCTAGCCATATGCAGAAAGCTGAAACTGGATCCCTTCCTTACACCTTAGACAAAAATTAACTCCAGATGGATTAAAGATTTAAACATAAGACCTAACACCATAAAAACCCTAGAAGAAAATCTTGGCAATACCATTCAAGACATAAAGATAAGCAAGGACTTCATGATTAAAACACCAAAAGCAATGGCAACAAAAGCCAAAATAGACAAATGGGATCTAATTAAATTTAAGAGCTTCTGAACAGCAAAAGAAACCATCATTAGTGTGAACTGGCAACCAACAGAACAGGAAAAAAATTTGCAATCTACCCATCTGATAAAGGGCTAATACCAAAAATCTACAAAGAACTTAAATAAGTTTACAAGAGAAAAACAAGCAAGTTCATCAAAAAGTGGACAAAGGATATGAACAGACACTTTTCAAAAGGAGACATGCAGCAAACAAACATATGAAAAAAAGCTCATCATCACTGGTCATTAGAGAAATGCAAATCAAAACCACACTGAGATACCATCTCATGCCAGTTAGAACGGTGATCATTAAAAAATCAGGAGACAACAGATGCTGAAGAGGATGTGGAGAAACAGGAACACTTTTACACTGTTGGTGGGAGTGTAAACTAGTTCAACCATTGTGGAAGACAGTGTGGTGATTCCTCAAGGATCTAGGAATAGAAATGCCAATCGATCCAGCAATCCCATTACTGGGTATATATCCAAAGAATTGTAAGTCATTCTGTTATAAAGATGCATGCACATGTATGTTTACTGTGGCACTATTCACAATAGCAAAGACTTGTAATCAACCCAAACACCCATCGATGATAGACTGGATCAAGAAACTGTGGCACATATACACCATGGAATACTATGCAGCCATAAAAAAGGATGAGTTCATGTTCTTTGCAGAGACATGAATGCAGCTGGAAATCATTATTCTCAGCAACTGACACAAGAACAGAAAACCAAACACCAAATGTTCTCACTTATAAGAGGGAGTTGAACAATGAGAACACATGAACACGGGGAGGAGAACATCATACACCAGGGCCTGTCAGTGGGGTGGGGGGTTTGGGGAGAGACAGCATTAATGGAAATACCTAATGTAGATGACGGGGGAATGGATGCAGCAAACTACCATGGCACGTGTATATGTATGTAACAAACCTGCACATTCTGCACATGTACCCCAGAATTTAAAGTATATATATTTATATATAAAAAAAGAAATATTAGCACTTATTCCCAACTTTCAGTCAACTATCAAAATACTAAACAGGACAGACAACAAAGTCTTTTGACAACATTAAAATGTATTAAATGTATTTTATTACTAAAATATGTTAAATGTTAAAATTAAATTTATTTATGTACTTCAAAAATAAAAACTCCAAATGTACTTTCTGTTGTGACTTCTGAGGTGAATTTGCTCCCTGCATATAAGAGGATGAAGTAAAACAGGAATAGTCATATTCACAATTGCCAACCTAAGAAACTTAATTTTGAAAGAACTTACTATAATTGACTACAGAAAATGGAAGGGCAAGAGGTGTGCCGACATCCTATTGAAGGCATTTATTGTGCTGTGCAAGGAAATTTTAGATGCACTATTCTGTAATCCTTCCCAGCTAATAGGCTTTACTTGCATAGATGCCTAGACTAATGAAAATATGTAACTGAATTTGGTATTCATTTATTATAGCAGTTTCAATAGGTCTTGCACTATTTAATATATATATATTAAAACTTCTAATCACATCTCTCAATTCAGTGATCTCAAAGAGCCTTTGAAACAATGACATAAAAACCAGATAGCAAAAGAAAACCAATTTGTTTCAGCCATGTAATATGCCTTTGGTTATGTTTGGCAGATAAATATGTGCATATGCATTCAGTCCTGAGATATATGTATGTATAGAATTGCTTAACTGTAATGCATTTAGCGGTAAATTTATGACCTAATTATTGCTATAAATTCATTATCAAAGTCTTTCCCTTTCACACACCAAGCAAAAATATAAACCTCTAACCATTATGAATTCTAACTGCAGCCAAACACATCTAATTATAATCAGTTGCAGTAAACTCTCACTTTGCATTAGGCATAATTAACCATGTGATAAATAATCAGTATAATAACATTTAATGTGCTGTGACAGAATTTCTAAACTATTCATGTGAATTCTAGAAAACAGAATATACTTCAATCCTAACCAACGTTTTTAACCCTTTCGTGATTGAAATTTCATGCAGTGCCTTGTAGGAGAAATTTTAGTACACTCACTCAGAAATAAAAAATTGGATATGCTTAAGGGCATCCTTATGTATGTTGTAATAAAAACATTTTCTACTGTCATCAAAATATTGTCTACTTTAATAAAAATTTAATAGTAAATTACACCTCTACAAATGTAGCCACTTTCTACATTTTTAAGCATTCCCAGAGTGGCCAAGATTTTTCTTGGCGTAGTAGAGGATATAAGCTAATCAGTAATAATTTTGGATTAATGAATCTGCACTTCAAGAAAGGTCTTACACATGGTTTGTTTCAATAAATGATAACCATAATAATTAAATGTCTTCTCTGTCCTTAGAATAAAAAATGTCTATTCTGTGGAAGAATATCCTTTTATTCTAGCAGGTAACATTTTTATTACCAATACTAATTTTTTTTTATTTCTATGACACCAATGTCAATTTTGAACAATATAAAATAATATCTCTGATTTTCATGTTCTTTGTTCAACTTTAGGCTAATTTCTCTCATGTTATTAAATGACAAAATGATAATAGTACATATCAGAATTCCATGTTTCTATTTTATAAATATGGCAAAAAGCATTATGGAATTGCAAATGTTAGTTGGTTGTAATTTGTTTTGCATTGTAATCATACTTAAAAACGGATCCTAAACTAGGATTTATAATTTTTTCCTCTGGGCAGAAAGTGTCATAATAATATTTGCTCTAGCGAGCTTTAACCTATATTTCCATTATAAACATGGTTATATGTTGCATTTAATTACTTATCTCTTTTTTCTCTCTGTTCCACAAGACTTTTGCCTGGTCACCTCTCTGGCTCAGTTTACTATTTCTATCTTTATAAGCTGTTCTGAATTAACCCTTAATTAATCAAAGTTGCTAAGTGAATGCTCTTTCATATTATCTACGGAATCACTGTCTTTGTTTCCACTTCATGAACTGAGGGGTTCTTCCAGAACTGGTACAGTTAGAGTAATTTATCCACATTTCCGCACTATTATGCACAAATTTGGGTAAATATGAAAGACAATATGCTTCTCATGAAATTTAACCTGTAACCTTGTCGTTATTACACATGCTTTTACTGACTCACTCACCTGTCCACAAAGAATAAAGTAGTTGTTGTTGAGAAGCTTTTCTCTCCTCTATATAGAGAGAGAGTTACTATGGATCTAGCTAATGGATCCTACTTTTATTCCTACTCTGTTACTGTTTATAAATGATGAAGCTGATATAAAAATTAGGAAATAAATACGAAAGCTACATAAAAGTACTGTTAAAATATTTTTACTCTCAAAAAGCAACATGCCTTTTGAATATAATGGGGAACATGAGAGTGGGAATAAAATATTCTGTGAGAGGAGGCTCCTCATCTGTTGTCTTTACTGCAGTTCCCCCAAAACATTCTTTTATGCCAGAGACATAGGAACATAGGCCATTTATTTCATGTAGACCAAGCCCTGTGCCAGAAATACAAACATGAATAATACATGGTCTCTGCTCTCACAAGACTCACATTTTAATTAGGGAAACTGGCTAAAGTACATAAAAAATAACTACAGGACACTGTGATCATTGCTAGAGGAATGCCATGGAGGAAGTGATTGTTAGAGTCAAGAAGAAACCGTCTGAAAAAGAAATAAAGTGAAGTGTTCTAAACTAAGAGGAAGGTATATGCAAAAATACAAGCGCATGTGCCTGACAACCTGATCTATCTGAAGGGGTGGCAGATAGTTTCGTATGGCCAGAGTGCTGCAAGCCTGTGACCAAGGGATGGAGAGGTTATACAAGGGAAGAAGACAGTGGAGGAAGTTGCCGGCATGCAAACCCCATGCTGACCTCCAATTGATGATCTTATTATTTATATCCTGTCCATCACTGCATTCCTACATTCCCTTCTTTCCTTATTTACTCAGCTTAGATGCCATGATCCATCATTCTGATCACAATGCACAAACACCTTCTGATCCTTTGTCCATTTCTTCCTGTGCCACGATCCCAGAACAAAACCCAAACCCTCCCTCTTCTTCCTCATCCATGGCTACAGCAGAGCAGCTCAGCTGGAGGAAAACCACACAAACGCCATCTTATTAGCACCATGATAATCACGCAAACTCACCCCATATTTTTCATTAAAAATCTCAGCAATGCAACCTCCTTTTTCTGGTAGTCTGTTCTTCCCCTCAACAACCTATTTCATACCTTCCTTCTCTTAAACCATCCAACAGCTCCTCCTCACCCGTCTCCCCTATTTCAATGAGAAAATAATAGGGATCAAAAGAAAAATTACACCATTTCCCATCAGTTTACTTTCATCTCTGCCTATAATCTGACTTGCATAAAACTAGACAAACAATAAGTGCTCCTCTGTATGTTCGCTTGTACACAGGACTCCATCCTCTCCTGCCTACAGTAGCGGAAACAGTAATTTGTGAAACTAACCTGTCTCCCTGCTCTCCTACATCAATCTTTCCTTTCTACTAACTCCTTCCCATCAATTCAAATATGCTGTAATCTGTCCCATATTTAAATTGCTCTCCTTTATCTCGTGTGCCATTCCAGCAGCTATACCACTTTTATAATTTTTACTAAAGCAAAACTCCTTGAACATGCTGCTTGTATGAGCTCTCTCCACTTTCTCACCTTATTCTCTTTTAAATCCACTTTGATCGGATTCTATCTCTATCACTCTACTGAAATTGCTTTTATCATGGTTTCCAGTGGTCTCCACTTTACCAAGTAAATAAGTAACTCTCAATTTTCATCTTATTCAACCCACTTTTTTAAAAAAATCTTCCCTTCTAAAATCATATTCTTCACTGGACTTTGAGGACTCCCTCGCCCCCTGGTTTTTCCTCCACGTCGCTGGCCACTTCATAGTCCTCTGGGTTGGTCCCTCCTCTGCTTCTGACCTTGGTGCAAGGCTCTATCATTCTTCTCTAATGACACACTTCCCCTGGGTATCTCATCTAGCCCCAGAATTTTGAACACTATCTATACAGTGAGTCTTATCTCCACTTGGGTTAGTTATTTATTGCTGCATAACAAATTACCCCCAAATCTAGAGGCTTAAGACAATAGACATGTATTATCTTCGTTTCTGCGGTTTAGGAGTCTGGGAACGACTTAACTGAGTGTTCCTGCCTCAAGGTCTCCATGAAGTTACAGTCCTCTGAAGATTCAAGGGGCTGATGGATCTGCTTCCAAGCTCACCCAGAGGGCTGCTGGCAGGACTTGCTCCCTCATACGGGGGCTGCCCCACTGGGCTGCCTCACAGCATGGCAGCTGGCTTTTCTCCGCTGAAAATTTTAAGAGAGTGCTGAAGGCAGAAGCTACAGTCTCTGTGTAACCTAATCTCAGGGGTGAGGTACCATTACTTCTACCATCAGAAGCAAGTAGTGAGTGTAGCCCACACTCAAGGAAAGCTGATTACTTAAGAATATGAATATTAGGAGACGGGGATCAGTGAGGACCATCCTAGACACTGCCTATCACACCACCTCTCCCATCCTTGAGCTGGGCTTATACATTCATTGGGCTTGAGCCTCACATAGGGCCCACGTATAGCCTTTTGCCTGTACATCTTCTGACTACGATGCTGTCTCTAGTCCAGAGCACTGGAGCATGGCAGGGTTAGCAATAGTGAAATATTCTTAACTTACTGACCACCCCCTCTACTCCCAGTGTGGTCCCCTACTCTTTCTGCAGTCTCAACCTTCCTCTAGGGGTATCTACATGTATCTCCTCTGAGGGATTTTTAGACCCTTGCTCTGCAACATTTAAACAGGCCCTTCTGATTGCTGTCCTTGCCTCTGATCAATGTGGCAAGACCACGTTTTCCCAGGTCAGCCTGAAGCCATAGTGAATGAGGGAGAGGTTCCTGATGTGAAGAGAACTATTCTCACTTTTCTAGTAGGTCATTTTCACTCCTCTGCATTGGTGGTGGCATGCAGAAGGCAGTGATGGGGTCAACACTGAAAAAGATCACGTTACAGGAATGTATGATTACAACTTAAAAGAGTTGAAGAGAAGACATAGTTGGGAGATATGGTATTTTACATTTACATTTTAAAATTCTTAAAAGTAAATTTAAAATAACCAGAAAATGAATTATTGTTAACATTTACCTGCATTCTCTGGGCAAGGCTTGCATTTGTAATTTCACCAACAAAGCACAGTAACAAATTCAACAGGGTAACTGGAAACCAGTATTCACCCAGACTACAGAGGATAATGCAGGAACATCAATAATGATGTGACCCACATGAAATAAATGGTATGAAGGAACTGCAGACAGATACAAGATTTATCTTGTTTCAATACGAGCAAGATCCAAAGAGCCATGGCATTTTGAGTGACATCAGCATTGATACTTTCTTCTCATGGTAGATTGCTATGAACTGAATATTTATTCCCTCAGCCCCCAACTTATATGTCAAAGACTTACATTTGGGCTTTCTGTTGGTATATTAGCCTATTCTCATGCTTTTAATAAAGGCATACCCAAGACTGAGTAATTTATAAAGAAAAGAGGTTTAATTGACTCCCAGTGCCACATGGTTGGGGATGCTTCACAATCATGGTAGAAGGCAAAGGAGGAGCAAAGTCACATCTTACATGGTGGCAGGCAAAGAAAGAGTTTGTGTAGGGAAACTCGCCTTTATAAAACCATCAGATATCATGAGACTTATTCGCTATCACAAGAACAGCACAGAAAGATCCACCCCTTATGATTCAATTACCTCCAACCTGGTACCTCCCACGACACGTGGGAGCCACAATTCAAGATGAGATTTGGGTGGAGACACAGCCAAACTACATCAGATGGTATTAGGGATGGGGTCTTTGAGAGATAATTACATTTCTAGGAAGAGAGAACAGAGCTCAGTTCAATCTCTCTCTGCTCTCTCTCTCTCTTCCCCCCCTGTGTGTGTGTGTGTGTGTGTGTGTGCACGCACATGTGTGTGTTCCCATTTCTCTATCATATAAAGATACAGCAAGAAGGGGCCATCTGCAAACCAGGAAGAGGGCCCACACCAAGGATCACGTTTACAACATAAATCAGTTTATATCACTCTTCTGCTAAATACATACATACATAAACAAAATCAAATCCCACAATTGCTTCTTGTCACACACAGAATAAAATCTAAAGCCTGAAATACCTGACCCTCCAGCTCTTCTAATGTCTTCCTCCTTTCTCCTTTGTCAGTTGTACACCAAACACCACCTTCTCAAAGAGACCTTCCCTGATTACTCCCATCTGGTCTTTTTTCAATCTGTCATTCTCTAGCTCCAAGTTTTCTATATTTTCTTCATAACATGTCACTATCTGAGTCAATGTTGTATCCTGTATAATGATTTTATTTTATTCTGGTCTATCTCCCCTGTTAAAACATAAGTTTGATTAGGGCTGAGGCTGTTTCTTTTCACCACTATAATAACAGTACCTAGAAGAGCTCCTGGGACACAGTAAGCACTCTAAATTTATTGTGTACAATACAGTAACTGTTTCATGGTGTACCATGAAAGATGTGTGTTTATAGAGCTATGGAAACACAACTGAGTAATTAACACCAATGGTCACGGCCAAATGCAACCTGCACGTGATTGCCAGATTAATACCTGACTTCCTGTTTTTCTTAGTACTACATGAATGACCAGTATACTCAGTCACTCCCTTTTAGAAAATCTTAGAATCTTCACATTTACTATAGAATACATTTCAAACTCATTCAGCAATATTCAGTTATTTTCTTCCTGTACCTTATTCTCCCCAACTCTCAAGTTTTCATCTCTAATTTTTTTGCGTCTTTATAAAATTTCAGACTTCTCATATTGTTTTGCTCATCTGAAAGATCTTCTTCCATCCCTGTCTTCCCCCACAAACTCCATGTATAGAATTCCAACCATCCTTTAAAGTGATGCCCAAGATTTCTGCTGCTCTGTTGCACATTCCCAGCTACTCCCAGAGCTTGCTCATCCTCTGCCTGTGTTCTCAGCAACTGTGCTTATTTATTATTTGTGTCAAATATTTGGCACTTGGCATTTTCCTCAGTGGATTATTAGTTACTTTTTGTGTTTCATGACATTTCTGCTCAACTAGGTGTAGATTAGCTGAAAAGGACAAATACTTATATCTTTTCTGACAGTCACAAAATTAGGGCTATAGTAAATGTCTAATAAATTAGCCTCGGTTGACTAATAAGTAGACACAGATATTGTATGTAAATGATGATATTATACTGGGGAATAAGCTCATCTACTGAGGATTATTTTTGAGTCAAGTTAACATATCTTAGAGAATAAACTGGATATTTACATTTCTTGGAATAAAAAGACTAAGACTCAAAAGATTTATCTTCAAATAAAAAGTATAAATACATAATATTGATAGTAAATTGCAAAGAAAATGAAGATCTGTTTTCCCAAAACATAGGAATGGAGGATGTACTTTTCTGGGAAGTTGTTCACCAGACTACGAAAACTTGCCGATTCATTATTTTTCTTCCTGTCTTTAATTTTTAGAGTAAGTCCAAAACATCAAGATGTGGATCCTCAGCCAACAGAAAAATCTTCATTCCTCGACTCTGTATGCCTTTTGAACTTTGAGGAAGGCACCAGAGTACTGCTTGAATTTACAGGTTGTGTTTCCACACCCAGTGCCCCTAAGTTGGCTGTAAAGAGAGTCCTGAGAGGAGCTTCCCCAGAATGACAGCAGATGTGACACTCATGTGTTTCCCTGATGTTCATTCTCTTGAACTTGATTTAATTTACTCTATTAACTCTTTTTAAAGGAAGAACAGCATTCCTGGCTCAAAATATGATTTTGTTTTATTTTGCTTAAATTTGCATAATGATGCACTAGCTCAAAATATGGATAACAATATCAAGTAAATGCATTAGTCAGCCTACAGTAATTGTATTCAAGTTCAACATGGGTGGCATTATACATGTAAAATGCCTACAACTTTCAAATTAATCACAACCTCTCTGAGAAGAGGTAAGAGCGGTGCTGAAGAGCACTACTTAGCAACGCTGTGAGAGAGTCCCTGGGGCTATTCTGCTTTTACCAAATAACTCCACACAAGACTATGAGGGGGCCCCGTTTTCCTGCCAGTGCTGAGTGAGCACAACCCAAACTTTAATCCCTCCTGTGAAAGTATCTGAATAATCTCTGCATTTTTAGGACCCAGCATGGTTTCCATAACATAATTAGATGATCTTTTCTTTCATTTGAAATTATTCAGTTTTTTTCTCTCTGGTTCATAAACTAGTTTTTCTGAAAGTGTAGTCTACTGATCACCTTCATCAGAATTATCAAATTTCTACACTAGCACTCTGAGGATGAGACCTACAGCTTTAATTTTAAACAAGCTTCCTGGGTATTTCTCATTGATGTGGAAATTTTTGAGACCCATTCCTATATAAGTACACACATATACCCTAAGTAGAGGTCAGAAAGTAGTATTTTTCCTTTTTCTCTCTCTCAATTTAGGATTTTTCAATTAGTCTTTTGTATGAGTTACTAAAAGGAATGGTTATCCACTGTGGGGGAGACCTATTTCCTAGGTAAATAACCAAAAATGGCAACACCTTTTTTAAAATCTGCTTTGCATTTGCTATTCATTGGCAAATTTGCCCTATGACGAATTAGAACCCATCACGTCCCATATAATTCTTCTTCACTCCCATCTGGAACATAACATATTTGAGACACATAATTTCTCCAATCAAGAGGCCTAGCATTTGGAGATGATTGAGAATACATGAAGAAAAAATTCTATAAAGTCAAATATTTTAAGGTTGTAGAAATACCAGAGATCACAGTTTAACCAAATACTTTCATTGAATACATTAAAGGGCACAGACATTTTCCAAAACTCTTTGTCATCAACACATTTCTCAAGTGTAGTTGTCCTTGACGTTGCTGAGGTCATTTTACAGCCCTTCTGTCGAGACTTTCTTTCCAGTGCTGGAACAGTTTGTGAGAGCTGGTTTCAAAGGTCTGCCTCAAATAAGTAATTTCCATGTGGGCAGATGTTGTGCTGGTTTTCTGCTTGCTTTGCTGTCAGTCATTAAGTATCTGAAATCAGCAATTCTTTTTTTACAAATATCAAGTAAATAAATGATTATAGCTCTAGCTAACTTAAAAAAAAAAACTTAATAAAGGCCCTGTCAAGTGGATGAGTTCATGTAGCCTCCTTTCTTAATTACCCAGAGTGTTTCTAATAACGTGAAAGCTTTTGCTGAGAGAAGAGCTCTTAATGATGAAACGTAGAATGCTTTAAACAAGTATCATTTAAATTAGAAAATAAAAATATCAAGTTCATTAAAAGAAGTATACTACTCAAAGACTTAGAGCCAGGAATAAATCAACAGGCTATTCAATGTTTTCTGAAGACAAAAAAAAGGTCCTTTGTGTTCAGAAACATTACACATGACTGTTCCTTTGTGCCCTTTGAGTTTGTTTTCCAGTAATAGTGATCAGTTCATACTAATTTATCCATACTCTCTCCCTTGTTTCCCTTACTTGTGAGGCAGGGCTTTACAGGCCATTGCCAAAATAAGAAAAGAATTGTGTTTGAACTTTAATGATGGCATTCCATATCATCATCATCATTATCATTACCATTATCATCATCATAGAATAATGGAAAACAAGTAACAAGAGCATTAAATATATTTTTGAAAAAAAAATATAATTTCTAATAATAATTAGAATTATTAGAATTAGAATAATAAAGTTTCTTAATAATTAGAATAATATAGTTTCTAATAATCAATGCAATAACAAGAATGGCTAACATTTATTTGGTGACAAGAAATGTTCTAAGACTTTAATCCTCATTACGACTTAGTGAATTAAGTGATTATCTCCATTTTAAAAAAGAAAACCAAGTTACAAAGAAGTAAAATATTTTGCTAAGGTCATGTGGCTGGTAAATACTAGAGTCAGGACTCAAAAGTAGGCAGGCTAGCTTCAAAGTCCATACTCTTAACCACGGTGCAATGGTGTTATGAAGCAAATTAAATTGGTTCAACAGTATGAACTTAAGAATTCATTATCAGACCTCTAAACAACCAGCTACAATTAAGTCTTACATAACAATTTAGATATATGCTCAAAGGTCTTCATAAAATCAAAGCAGAATCATTTTATCTAACATAAAATATGCCCTAGAGTTCCAAATAGGTATAATTTATAAGACTAATATAAGAGATTAACTAAACGGGTATATATTTATTATACTGATAAAACTTAGCTGTAATACAGTGATAGGAGTCTACTGTAACGGTCTATGTAAAAGATAATAAGGTATAACCAAAGGCAAAGATAGTAGAGATGAAGTGGAGAAGAGGAATAAGAAAGGTATGAAACAGAATGTGTAAATAAGACTTGTTGATTGATTAGATATTAGGAGTCAGAATGAGTTCTGGTAGTTATAGTCTCTGTGATAAAGAATACAAAAAGGAGGTAAGTATATGAGTCTAGGTCAAATGGGGAGACAGAAATCACAGTACTCTAAACAGAGAAATGTTGATACATAGGCTTATTACCTAAAATAAGGGATAACCTACTCAAAGGAGAAGCAAACTTTGAAGACAACAGAAATGGTAGATATCAGTAGCAGCCACTACCTCTGGGGCTTGGACAGAACACCCGAAGAAACAACAAATCTGAAAGAGACATCTAGTTCCTATCAGAGTTGAATTTCAGACCTTGACAGAGAAAGGCAGCCATGACCAAGTGATGATAAAGCATTTTGCTAGCATCCCACACCAGCAGAACATATTAGGATTCCAACAGCTGGGATGCTGGAGAGAACCATACATAAAAGGTGCCAGGATGCGGGAACCACTGGAAAGCTGCTCTTGGGATACAGAGGAAGGCTGCCCACAGGGAAGCATCACATACTGCTGGCTCCTGGCCATGGTGTACTGCTGGAGCCTATAAAGAGAAGCACATGAACCAGGAAGGGAGACCTCTCCTTCCTGCAGTGCCCTTCAACACTCACTACTGACAGAGCTTAACATCACGCCAGCTAACAAGGGACAAATGTTGACAGAGTCTAGCTCCATTATCACAGAGAAGGCAATAAATAGAAGAATTGGAGCTGAGAAGCAAATTGAAAACTGGCACGATATGTGCAGGAACCATGTGAATTCTATTATGGACATTTTGAATTTGAGATGCCTTTTTGGAGACCCATATTGGATTAATGGGTCTTGTTATCTAGGGAACAGCTTGAACTGGAGGTACAGATTTTTAGACTATCAACAGATAAGTGGCAGGTAGAGCCTTGGACATGGATGAAAATGGGTTTTCAAAAAGAAAAATGCCAGGGACACAAGAGAAACAGCACATATCAAAAACAGGCATAGAAAAGAGCCCACAAAAGAAACTAGTAAATGAATCTTGAGAACAGATTTATAGTTAAAAAGTGTGACGCAAAAGAGTTGAATGACTTAAAGTGTTATGTGAAGGAAAAACTGAAAATTTTCATTAGATTTGATAAGAGGTAAATTTAATTAAAAAAACTTTCACATACAGGTAATAATGAAGCTAAATTGCAATATATCATGAATAATGACACAATCGAGAAGGAAAACATGTATTATTTTTTCACTAGAATGGTAATCAAAGAGAATGAAGTGTGAATAGAGAGGTTGTCTTGTTTGTCTGCTTTGGTATGAGAGAGAGAGAAAAGGGAAAAATCAGTAATGTGAAAGAAGTTTGAGGATGCAAAAGAATTCAATGCAAATAAAGAGATCCAGGAAAGAGAGGAGATAATTGACAAAGTGAGTACTGGAAAAGGCAGCACCTTGATTAAGGGAATCAGACTCAAATCGGAGTAAAACTACCTCTTCCTTAGGAAAGTTTTTCAATTAGTGAACAGAAATAAATGGTGGAATTTGCATCCACTCAAAAAAAAAAAAAAAAGAAACTTACTATACCACTCAACTCAGAAAATACATTCATTGAATTTTGAAGATTGAAAAGAACCCAGAGCTTCTCAAATGCTGATTCACAAACTGGTAATGGCATGAAGGAAGCTCTCTCTCTTAGGATGACTTAGGAGCTAATTTAAAAGACAGGGGGATCCTAGCAACATACTTCAACCAAAATAGATTCCTCTTTTCCTATTTGACATGTTCTGTTTCCTTTCGCTACTTCATTCAAAGAAGAATTCTGCTGTAACACCATGTGAAAGCTATGCTTAGTCCAGCCCATTTATTTTACAGATGAGGAAACTGGAGATGAGAAAGGACAAGTAACTTTTCCAAAATGCAAAGGCTACTCTAAGACTAGAACATCGGTCTTGGTTTATTACCAGTAATAGTATCTATTTAATCAATTCTCTAAATTTAAATACTTATGCCACTTGCAATTTTAGTCCAAATAATTTTGACCTCAAACCTCACCCCTCTCCTAACATGGTGACATCCTACGCCCTAATTCAAGAACAATCAAGACATCTTATGTCTGTGGCCTCTTCTGCCTTTGTTTTACAGACACACATTCAGAAACAACTATTCTAATGACCTTTCTAAACCCATAAATAAGAAATGAACCCAAAGAACTAACTGTGGTCTTCTGTCACATCAATCTCCCAGCTATTCAAGTTGTATTATTTTCTATTTCTTCTGCAAAGAAGAAAAAGTCCACCACAACCTCCCTTGAAAAATAATCTTCAAAATTATTTTCTTCTCACATTCACTACGAGCAAACAAATGAAACAATATAGAAACTTTCCAGAATGGTGCAGCTACCATAGAAAGCATTATGAAGGTTAAAAACAGAACTACCTATGATCCAGTAGCCCCACTTCTGAGTATTTACCCAAAAGAACTGAAATCAAGATCTCAAAGAGATATTTCCACTCCCATGTTCACTGCAGTTCTGTATACAATGGCCAAGATATGGAAACAACCTAAATGTACATTGACAGATGAGAATTTTAAAAATGTGGCATATGCATACAATGGATTATTATTCAGTATTAAAGAAGGGAATCTTGCAATATGCAACATGGATGTATTTTGAGGACATCATGCTATGTGAGATAAGCCAGTCATAGGAGGACGAATCCTGCATGATCCTATTTATCTGAGGTATCTAAAACAGTGAAATTTATAAAAGCAAAGAGTAGAACGGTAGTTGCCCGGAGATAGGGAAGAGGGAGATAGACAGCTGCTAATCAAACATTATAATAGATCTAATGTTCCATTTATACAAGATGAATAAATTCTAGAGATCTGCTATACCACATAGTGCCCATAGTTAACAATACTTTCTTGTACACTTAAAAATCTGTAAACAGGGTAAAGCTCGTGTTGAGTGTTCTTATCACAATAAAATAAAATATAGCAAAAAAATTTTAATGAAAAATAAAAATATAAAAACTCTTATAGGCAAACTTCAGGATTTAAGGAGAGGACTATTGGAATCACCCTAGGAGAATTTTTCAAAATATACATTCCCATGCTCTGACCAATACATGCTGATAGATTATTAGAACCTGGTGAGGAGAATAGGGAAAATGGATACAAGAAAAGGAATTATGAAGTTCAAAACTCTCTTCAGATGATGTTATGTTTTCCTAGCAATTGATTCAACTGAACATCTTATTTCTCAGCCCTCTTGTTTATTCTTCTATGAAGATAAAGGGAAATTTTACACATTATTGTTCATTATTCACTGTGTCACTAACTGCTAAAATAATGTGAAAAGCACATTATGATAACATTGAAAAAAGTCATCCAAGTCCAACCATGAACAACTTATGTGAGAAGATCGAAGGATGTCCTGCCAAGTCTGATTCTAACAGAAAAAGGAGGCACAAATGACAGACTGGAAATATATCATACAAAAGGAAATGTTTGTGAACTGGAACTTGGATTGAGGGAGTTGTTTTTGACTATTTCATTCTGTTAAGATCAGTATGTTGCTCTGCTATCCAAATGACACAGAGGGAGAAAAGCAGTTGCCTAGTGAGAAGATTCCAGGGAACTGCAAGACCTTCAGAAATTTCCAGAGCAGGCTCTATAACCACATGCTACTAGTCGTAACCACTCATGACTTAACCTGCTAAGTGGCCCTCCATGCTGTGGTAAAAGGGAAACCAAACAGTTTTTCAATATAAACAATTGTTTCTTAGCTCATTGCCCAGGCTAATGTTCCCAGAGTACATGCTTTCTTGCTTCTTTGACATCACTCCCACCCAACCCAACAACTGTCATAATCAGCACGGCAGCTGCAGCAAATTAGGACCACTATGAAATTAACACCGGAATCAGTCCACTGGGGAGGACTGGGGGAGAACGGGATCTACATGCAAGATGGCACGCCTGGATGAAGATAGTTTATCATAACAATTTCATGATGGAGTCAGTCTGCAGTGGCAGACCTTAAAGGAAGGGCACGCATCCCAGAAAAAGCACAGGGTGATTTATGGAGTGCAAAAGAGACATTATTAGAAGGTCCATTTAAATTTTGTATTATTCCTTTATCATTTGCTTTCCCTGTATGTTTTACTAGTGGACAATATATATTAATGTGGTACTGCATATTAACATATATATACATGCTCATACATATATATTGTGGCGGGCACAACTTATAAATTCTTACCAAGATGAATTAAAAATGAAAAATAAAAATAAATTTGGATACTATTGATCTAAAGATTGTAACTCTTAACTCTTCCAGACTTTAACCTTTAATTTCTAAGGCCAACATAATAAATTACTCAGTTCTAATAAATTGACATCATCTGTCACATAAAATGAATAGTTTAACCCTTGGTATTGGCTCCGTGCTTTTTTTGTATTAAATTTGAGGATACTTTTGGTTTACATTTGTATAGGAGCTATAAGCATAAGAAATTTATACCTAATGTTATCTTTGTAAACATTTAATTCATATAATAAATATTTAGTCAATATTGTTGGTTCATGAGGATTTCTTTCCTGAAAAAGGAATGTCAGCTTTTAAGTGTGAAAACAATGCTCTACATCCAGAGATGAAGCTGAATATTTCTGTACAGATTAAAGGGAAAATCAAAAATGGGATTTTAATGTAAAATCAACAGAAATTCAACAATTTCAAAGGAGCGACTTGGAAAATGCAAGGACATGAATTTTACAAAAATCTGAAGATATCAAGAATGGAAAGTATTTGGAAACATAGATAACAATGGGATATGTTAGAAATGTAACATTCTGTAGTCAAAAGCAAGCAGTAACTTTCAAAAATCAATAACTTTGACTACACATAAACATCAACTATGTGTAAGGTATTATGCAATATGTCAGTGAAAGAATTAGATTGCTATTAAATAGATTATGGGAAACAAAATTTATCATCCTGCTGGTTCCTTCACTGAGTTAAATATATCTTTAATGTGCTCATTTTATATTTGCAATAATATCCTGTTTTAATATTTGAAAATTATATTTTGACAGTTTTTGAAAATTCCAACAAGAAGTGCATTCCATCACATTTTGGAAATTCCATCAAGAAGACATATGAGCTGGACAAATTAAATTGTGTCACCTGAGAAATGTTTATCACTGGCTGTTAGACCTAAGCATGTCTTTTTTTAATTCCCCAAGTGATTCCAGTGTTAATCAAGATTTCCCTTCTTACACTCTATTTTTCTGTTAGCTTTGTTTTTCTGACTCTGGCTTTGTTTCCTTTCCCAGTCCTTGTGCAAGTTTGGTTCTTATTCCGGTTTGCTTTCCCAGTTGGTGACAGCAATGAAGAGGAACACAATTTTCTTGTCTGCCCATTTTGTAATCTCTGTCAGGTAAAGATCAAGATTTATTCTCTGACAAGTGAGGAATAATAGATCATCTTTTTGATGGTATCTTACTTGTTTGTGATTGGGTTTGTTTTGGTTTTTGGTCTGTCTCACTTTTGCAAGATAAAACAGTATTTTGAGACCTGGACTGTCTTTTCATCAATGAGTCATTTATGTTTCTCTTCCTTGTTTCTCCTAGAAGTTTTATGAATTGGATTTTATACAAAGAAGGAAGTTCTCAGAGCCTTGATGGAAAGGATTATACTAAGCGCTTCTACTCAATGATACTTCAAGTAATAGACTTATGGATATTCAAGAAGCAGCAGAAAACCAGATTTGAACCAATAAGAGAAATTGATTGCCATTATTTGTCTGGAAAAATTTAAGTATAGTTTTTAAGATTTATAAGATAAGCATTGTCTCTTTCTTCTTGATTCACTGTTATCTCTTCATTTATTAACTCTCTTTAATTGATATGTTATTCTCACTAACCCTTCAGAATTTATAAACCAATATAGTCTCTTTTCTTTTAAGGGTAACATAGTTTTTGTGCAGAGGATTAATAAGTCTGTCTTCCATTTTACAAGGATATAATATGACAGAACAATTTCACAATCAAATTTGTTGAATTTTCTGCAGTTTTATATATGAAAATATATGTCATTATTCTGGTGTGATAAACCTACTATTTTTAAATAAGTGCTGTGATTTGTTTATAGTACAAATTTCTACAAAGTCCTCCTAAGAAATTTGTCTGTTCTATGACGAAGGAAATTTCTTCAGGCTAGAGAAAGAAACGATATCATAGAAAGTCCTACATCAGTGTTACAGCTCTTTTACAATTTATTGTCAAGTATTTCCAATTTTCTTTTTTTTTTTTTTACCAGAAACCCCCTCACACAAAAAAAGAAAAATCCCGAATCTTCAGGAAGTAATGAAGAGCATAAGAATTAGTAAGCATTTGGGGAAAATAGAAAAGACTATTTTTTCTTCTTAATCTATTAATAACACATACGACTTTAAAGCAAAAGTTATAACATTGTCTTACAGGATTTAGATGTATGTGATGTAATACACCTGACACTTACAGCATAAAAATAGCAGCCTAGGGAGGGGGGTAAGTAAACCTGTGTTCTTAGAAGGTTCTACATCTTACAAAAAGCAATAAAATATTTATTCTAAATAGACTGCAAAACTTAAGGGCATACAATAAAATCCCTAGAAAAATCACTAAACATAAATAATACAAAGAGGTATAGCTTAAAAGCCACAAAATACCTTATATACTGTCTCAGTTCATTTGTTGCTATAAAGGAATATGTGAGGCTGAGCAATCTGTAAAGAGAAGAGGTTTGTATTCAGCTCACATTTCTGCAGGCTGTACAAGAAGCATGGTGCGAGCATTTGCTTAACTTCCAGTGAGGTCCCCAGCATGCATCCACTCATGGCAGAAAGCCAAGGGGAGCTAGCCTGTGTAGTGATCATATGGTGAGAGAAAAAAAGCAAGACAGAGGGGCAAGGTGCTAAGCTCATTTTTAATAACCAGCTCAGAAGGAACTCTTGAAGAAACTAACAGAGTAAGAATTCGTTATCGAGAGGATGGCACCAAGCCATTTATAAGCGATCTGCCCCCATGACTTAAACACCTCCCATCAGACCCCACCTCCAACACTGGTGATCAGATTTTAACCTGAGACTTGGAGGAGTCAAACAAACCACATCCAAACCGTAGTATATAGAGTTTTAGAAATATTCAAATAATTTTTTTAACAAAAGATAGAAGAGGAACAATAGCGGAATAAAAAGCATAGGAGCAAACAGAAGAAAAAAATACTATGGTAGACATGAATCCAACCATATCAGTAATCTGATTAAATATTAAGTATGCAATCCAAATACAAGGCAGACATTCTCAGAATGGATTTTAAAAAAAAGCCAAGAATGAATATATGCTGCCCAAGAGAACCACAATTTATATATAAAGACATAAGTTGAAATAAAATGGATTAAAAATATACATACCAAGCAAAAAGTCAGAATAAGAAGTTGAAGTGTCCATATTCATATCAGATAAGTTAGATTTCAAGGCAAATAGTATTATCAGAGTTAATAAAAATAATAAAGGAAGACATAAAATCATGAACGGGTGTGAATCTACTACCAGAGATTATACAATTCTGTAATCAGAGTTGGAGATGTTACCACCTCACCCTCAGCAATTGATAAATGAGTCAGACACAATCTCAGTAAAAATACAGATAATCTGAAAAATACCATGGACCACCATGACACAATTAATATTAACGAAACCAGCAACTAAAGAATTCACGTGATTTTTAAGTGTACATATAGATGGTATATTCACTGTATTAGTTTGTTCCCACACTGCTATAAAGAACTACCTGATACTGGGTAATTTATAAAGAGAAGACATTTGATTGGCTCACCGTTCGACACACTGTATAGGAAGCACAGCTGGGGAGGCCTCGGGTAACTTACCATCAGCGTGGAAGGCAAAGAGGAAGCCAGCACATCTCATGGCAGAGCAGGAGAGAGCAAGTTAAAGGGGAAGTGCCACACACCTTTGAACAACCAGATCTCATGAGAACTCACTCACTATCATGAAAATGGCAAGGGGAAAATCCACCCCTATTATCCAGTTGCCTCCTACCAGGTCCCTCCCCCATCACTGGGAATTCCAATTCGATATGATATTTGGATGCGGACACAGAGCCAAACCATAGCATTCACCAAACACAGAGCACAGAACCATAAAACAGGTTTCAATAAATTTTTGAAAATCAGAATCCTACAGAGTGTGTTCTCTGATCACAATAGAATTAAGTTGAAAATCAACAAGGAAAACACACATATTATTTCACTACCTCTGAGACTTTAGAGCAAGCAAAAATTTCCCAGAACAAAAAGACCATGAATAATTTAAAAATTTGTAAGTTGGGCTTCATCAAAATTAAAAATTTTGCTCTTTGAAACACATCATTAAGAAATGAAAAGGCAAACCATTGGGCAAAATATTTTCCAACACATATGTATGGCAAAAAACTTTGGTTCAGAATATCTAAAGAACTCTCATAACTCAATGAGAAGACAAAAACTCAATTTTAAAAGTGGGCAAAGGTTGTGAACACTTCACAAAAGATACATGAATAAAGTATATGAAAAGATGCTCAACATCGCTAATCATTAGGAGATTATATATTTAAATTACAGTAAGATACAAGTGCACATTCATTAGAATGACTACATTTTTTTTCTTGAGATGGAGTCTTGCTCTGTCACCCAGGCTGGAGTGCAGTGGTCTGATCTCGACTCAGTGCAACCTCCGCCCCCCAGGGACAAGCGATTCTCCTGTCTCAGCCTCCTGAGTAGCTGGGACTACAGGCACCTGCCACCACGCTCGCCTAATTTTTTAAATTTTAGTAGAGACGGGGTTTCATCATTTTGGCCAGGCTGGTCTTGAACTCCTGACCTCGGGATCCTCCTGCCTCGACCTCCCAAGTTGCTGGGATTATAAGCATGAGTCACCATGCCTGGCCAGAATGACTAAATTTTTAAGAATACAAATAACCTTACCAAGTCTCAGTGAGATATGAAGCAACTGAAACTCTCATTGACTGCTTTGGGTTTGTATCAGTCTGTTCTCACATTGCTATAAAGAACTACCTGAGACTGGGTGATTTATGAAGAAAAGAGGTTTAATTGACTCACAATCCACAGGCTGTACAGAAAGCGTGACAGAGGAGCAACAGGAAATTTACAGTCATGGCAGAACACGTAGGGGAAGCAGGCATATCTTCCATGGCCAGAGAGGAAGGAGATGAAGGCGAGGGAGGCACTGCACACTTTTAAACAGCTAGATCTCGTGAGAACTCACTCTATCACGAGAATACCAAGGGGCAGATCTGCTCCCATGTTCCAGTCCCCTCCCACCAGACCCCTCCTCCAAACCCCTGTGTATCAGGGATTATAATTTGACATGAGATTTGGTTGGGAACAGAAATTCAAACCACATCAAGGTTTGTGGAATAGCATGGCCACTTTGGAAAACAATTTGACACTGTATAAAGAGTTAAACAGTTACCTGCCATACAACTTAGCTATTCTACTGCCAGGTATTTACACAAGAGAACCCAAACATAAAAATCTGTACATGAATGCTCATAACAGCTGTGTTTTCAACAGTTAAAAACTGGAAACAACCAAATGGCCATCAACAGGTGAATGGATAAACAGACCGTGATACATCCATATCATGAAATACTAAACTATGGAGACATACAATAACAAGGATGAACATCAGAATTATTATGCTTAGTGAGAGAAGACAAAGAAGAAGAGTATATACTACATGACTGAATTTATATAACATTCCACAAAATGCAAATCAATCTGCAAAGACAGGAAGCAGGTGAGTAGTTGCCTGAAGACAGATGAAAGACAGATTACAAAGAGGAAGAGAAAACTTTTAACTATGCTGAAAATGTTTTGTATCTGGATTTTAGAGATGATTTCCTGGTGTATACATACACCAATGACATTGACATTGCCAATGTCACTTGATCAAATTACACATTTTAAACATATGCATTTTATACACACTGGACCTAATATCTGGGTGATGGGTTGATAGGTGCAGCAAACCAACATGGCACATGTTTACCTATGTAGCAAACCTGCACATGTATCCCAGAGCTTAAAATAAAATAAATCTATGCTTTATTATGCTTCAATAAAGATTTAAGAAAATTTTAAAACAATTCAATGTTGGGAGGGCAACTATAGAAAAAATAAGATGAGCCATGGGTTGATAATTATTGAAGCTGGCAAACAAGTTCAGGAGTATTTATTACAGGTATTTATTACATCTTCGGGATATGCTTAAAATTTTGCTAATAAAATGTTTCTAAATTTTCTGTAGAGAGCCTTTTAATAATGCAATCTTGGTTTAAGAAATGTGCAAAATTTTCTGGTCTTAGTAGTTGTTTAGCACTCTAATCTCTGTATTTGCTGGCCATATTATAAGGTGACATAAACTAAATATATTAGTTTATGCTCTTGCCATACCTTTTAATGAACCAGGCCAAGATCACTTTTGGGGCGGAGATCAAGAATTATTTATAGAGATTGTTTATAATTATGAGGTGGGACTGCGAAGGAAAAAAATATCCAAAATTAGGAAAAGGCAAAAGGATGACATTTTCTTTCAAGTCATGCTAGAACTTGTCTAACACACACATTCAAAGAATATTTAGTTCTCTAAATTATTTGCCTCCATTTGATTTACTATTTACTCTTGATTAGGCTATTTTACAACTCAATGAGGTAGATGTTAACTTGTAGAAAACTTACAATGTTGGTGTATAGGAATGCTTGTGATTTTTGCACATTGATTTTGTATCCTGAGACTTTGCTGAAGTTGCTTATCAGTTTAAGAAGCTTTGGGGCTCAGACAACCGGGTTTTCTAGATATAGGATCATATCATTTGCAAACAGAGACATTTTGACTTCCTCTCTTCCTGTTTGCATACCCTTTATTTCTTTCTCTTGCCTGACTGCCCTGGCCAGAACTTCCTATACAATGTTGAATAGGAGTGGTGAGAGAGGGCATCCTCGTCCTGTGCTGGTTTTCAAAGGGAGTGCTTCTAGCTTTCGTCCATTCAGTAAGATATTAGCTGTGGGTTTGTCATAATGGGTCTTATTATTTTGAGGTGTGTTCCATCAATACATAGTTTATTTTGAGTTTTTAATGTGAAGAGATGTTAAATTTCATTGAAGGCCTTTGCTGCATCTATTGAGATTATCATGTGGTTTTTGTCCTTAGTTCCGTATGTGATGAATTATGTTTACTGATTTACGTATGTTGAACCAGACTTTCATCCCTGGAATGAAGCCAAACTGATCCTGGTGGATAAGCTTTTTGGTGTGCTGCTGGATGTAGTTTGCCAGCATTTTATTGAGGATTTTTGCATCAATGTTCATCAGGGATACTGGCCTGAAGTGTTGTTGTTGTATCTTTGTCAGATTTTAGTATCAGGATGATGCTGGCCTCATAAAATGAATTAGAGAGAAGTCCCTCCTTTTTCAATACACACAGAGGAAGACAAATCATTCTGTTATAAAGATACACACAGGCATATTCACAATATTCATTGCCGTACTATTCACAATAGCAAAGACATGGAATCAACCCAAATGCCCATCAGTGATAGACTAGATAAAGAAAATGTGCTACATACACACCATGGAATACTATGCAGCCATAAAAAGGAATGAGATGGTGTCCTTTGCAGGGATGTGAATGGAGCTCAAAGCCATTATAATCCGTAAACTAACACAGGAACAGAAACAAAAAACCATATACCACTTATAAGTGAGATCTGAACATTGAGAACATATGGACACAGGGAGGGGAACAACACATACTGGGTCCTGTTGGGGGCCAGGGAGAGGGAGAGCATCATGACACATAGCTAACGTATGTGGGGTTTAATACCTAGGTTATGGGTTGACAGGTACAACAAACCCACATGGCACACATTTACCTATGTAACAAACCTGCACGTTCTGCACATGTATCCTGGAACTTAAAATAATTTGTTTAAAAAAGAAAACTTATGATTCTTGTTAAATAACAATGAAACTAAATTTTGTCTACTAGACATTAGTACAGATGTTATATAGTAAATCCAAATGACTCTGGTCAGGTTAAAAAAAAAAGATAGCTCCCAATATTATATTTAATTGCTCTAGAAGACATTGACTACATTGCACCTAACTTAGCAATCTTTCATTCAATATTTATTCTTTCAGTGACTACACTTGTTCTCTACTATACTTCTTTAAACCAGATTTATCACACTTATGGCTATCTAATTAAAAAGGTAAATCTTTAACATGCTCATTTATAAAGAAAATCTTATAGAAATGCCCAAATCCTGCATTAGTATCAGGCACACACTATCTCTCCTTAAGGATCTCATGGAAACATAAAGGAGCAAAGGCAAAATCAAATGATACTTTATTGATATTGGCAAAGCCGGAAACTCCAGTGTGCAGCTCTATGTTAATTGGGTTCAGGGCCTAAAGAGTGATTTCTACCTAACTTCAAATCTAAATTTTATTATCAGGCAGCTACCCCAGATTTTTTAAATGAGGAGAGTAAGGTGAGTGGCCAGACTGCCCTTTGGATCAGCTTGCCTGCCACTTAGAAGAAAGAGAGAAGAAAAGGTCATATCTGCAGGTAACCTTTTAACCAATATCAGCCCTTTGGCAAATGTGGCCTAATCAGTATCCTGAAATTTGATAAGTCAAATTAGCCACAAAATCTTTTTTATTGTGGTAGCAAGGATTAAAAGAGGGGCTGGGCTTTGAGTTTGCTAATCCCCTAGATAGTTGCCTATCTTCTACAGCAAAACGAATGTGAAAATAACCTGGAATATGTTACAATCTAGTTGCAGAGGCCAGATTTTTAACATTACCTAGTGTTAAACTAAATTTGCCCTGAGGATGAGAGTCCTTTCATAACTAACTACAGCCTCACTTAGCACATAACCTAACAGAAGACCTAATTTAGGAGTACTTGTGTAACAACAGCTGAGCTTCCATTAATTGCAGGTAGACAACTGATAAGATATGGTTCAAGTAAGGCAAACACCAAGCTGTAACCATGATACCTATCTCTGCATCTTTCTTCCATCCTCTGTTCATTAATGCTGCCTGACCACTTTGTGGGCTAGAGTTCTCTGAACCTTTCTGGTTTTGAAGGCTGTGGGTTCAAGAATTATTATTCTTCATTCAATTAAGCTCTGATAAATTTAATTTGATGAAGGTTTTTCTTTTAACAATAGTAAGAGAGGAGCTATCAATACAGATGTTCTAGGGTAAAGGAAGGAAATATTACTATAGACTGGGGTGTTGTAAATGAACTTTTATGGGTGCAATGCAAGACTTTTATTTTATTTTATATTTTTTTTGAGGAAAGAAGCAAATACAAGAAAATCCAGGTACACTTTAGGGTTCTAGAGAGAGAGTGAGTACAAGGTCTATCCTGAGACATCAATTTTAACTCTTAAAAAGGAGATATTAATGCGAATTCATGCACATTTAAGTAAAATATAAAAAGATGATGATGGGGAGGGGAGAGTCAGTGCAGCAGGACCAGAGGCACAATGCTGAGTTATGCTGAGTTCTAACACACACTGACATCATTGCAATACCCTGGAATAAAGGAAGCCCTAGCTTCCAGCAGTCAGGACTTCTGTCTCTGAAAGCATAGCCTCAAAGCACCTCTGATGGATGGCTCCCAAGACATTTCTTTGCTTGAAGTTTAACAAGTTTGAATTACCCTCCAGACATCAACATTAACTTCAGAGGTACTCACTGTTAATCTCCTTCTAAAATAAATTGGATTGGATGAAAGAAAATAAAGGGATATGAGGTGGAAGAAGGATGTGTTTGGTTGGGAAAAGAAAAGAGGGTGTTACAGAGGCAAAATCCCAGACTGAGCAAACACTGAAACTTGCTATGAGCACAGAACCTGCAGTGGAAAAGCCAGTCCTGGCTATGCCACTAGCTGTCTTGGACAAGCCATTTAACCACTCTAATCTTGTTTCCATATCTGTAAAATTAGAGAATTAAATTGAGAGAAATGATCTCCTAGCTTCCTTCAACTCTAAGATTTTAAGCTTTAATTATGAGCACAAGAAATTAAATTTAACAGCAGACAAACAATAGAAAAGGAAAGGGACTTAATTTCACAAAAGTAAATCAGCAACAATTACTGGTTCTAACCCCTTTACAAAACCCTTAGGTTGTTTACTTTCTAAATAGAAACCAAGCATATTAGAGAATGAAACAATTATAATCCAACTCACAATACTGAAACAAACATGAAAAAAACATCAAGGACCACAACGAAAACACATGGTCATTGTTTTATTAATGAGATGCTGCCTCCTGCAGTACAAGGTCAACATAGCACGAGCTCAAATGTTTGCTCATGACAAAACTACTTTATTTTAGTAGTCTTGCTTTGGGGAGGGTTTTTTGGTACATTTTTTGTTACGTTTTTTGTTATTTGTCTTTTTCTAATTAGAGTGATGGGAGAAAAATGGGTTATCAACTTTAAAAAAATTGCAGTCATTTCAAGGAAAATGCTTTCTGATTAAGGATGCAAGTACCTCTGAGAGCTGGTTACCTTCACACCTTCTCTGGAGCCTGGCTTTCTTCTCTGTGCTTGTGCCACCTGGTTTGCAGCTGAACAAAGAACAATCCTCTCCATTTTGCATTAGTCTTGCTTGAAGAGTTCACAAGAAAACAGTGATACCAGGGGCAGGCTCTTGAGAAAATGTAATTACACAGAAACAAATGGGGTATGTGTTAGCCTAAATATGTCTGGAGTGATTTATTATTTTTGTTACAGTTCAATAAGTTTTTGTCTTTGATGTGGAGGTTTTCATTGAGGAAAATGTATGGCAAATTCTAAGAGTAAAATCAGCATTACAAGAGCATGAACTCTGGATCCAGACTGCCTGGGTTTGAAATCCAGTTCTGGCTGTTACCAGCTATGCGACCTGGGTTAAGTTACTTAACCTCTCTGTGCCTATTTCCTCAGCAATGAAATAGGAATAATAGTAGCACTTACGTTCTTGTTGAATGAGTTAATACTTATAAATCCCTTAAAACAATGACCAGCATGTAATCAATGCTACATAAGTATTTACTAGCACTGTATAAATATTTGTTAAACAAATAAATTCAGAGGGGGATGAAGGAAGACCTAAATTCTCACTTTCTTATATATTAGTATTTTTCCTTTCATAACCAGGAATCATATCTCTTTTTTGCATCTATCTTTAATAATTGTCATCTTTTTCCTATCCTTTTTTCTCAGATTTATTCTTTCTTGTTTTCCCACTACTACAGAAAAAATAAGAATCAAAGAATCATTGAGCAGGAAAGTATTTCTAATGGGGTTTAGTCCTTTCAACCACAGGGAAAAGAAATCAAAACCTAAAGAGTTTAGTTGACATGTCTAGGGTCAAATCAGCTGTAAATGGTTGCTTCCTATCGGACATTCAAAAACTCCTTCCTCTCCAAACACATTATTTCTGATATTGAACTTCGCATTATTGCCTACCTCTCTTCTCTCTCTCTACTATACCTTACTCCAGCATAGGGCTGGGGACTGAGTCTCTTGCTCAACCATATTCTTCATTATCTTTCTAATCTGGTTACTTGAATTCCCTTTTGCTGGCATACATAACATGCTCACAGTTCTGGAACAAAAATAAAGACACACGATAGGATAAGTGTTTTTTTTTAGCTCTTGTTTATAATATGTAAATTAACATACATAAAATGAGTTAAGAAAGCATAAAATTTAAATCACAGATGATTTTGCATTTAGAGAATTAACTTTATTTAAAAGAATGTAGTTGCATGAAATTCATGCTATTCTAAAATTAAACTGTGTACTATCCTGTAGGGGAGGAAAAAGTGGCTTTCCTCCACCCTTCTAGAGTCTTTGGGCAAACAGTTACATTAACATAAGGCAGATTAACAAAAGAACACCCATTTTAATTACCTACATAGCATATGGGAGTTCCTCAAAATATGAGACTTGAAGAAGGGTCAGATGATTGAAGGTTATGTGGCATCCTGAGCTATAGAAAGTAATAGCCTGAAGCTTCTCATGGAGAGGAAAGGTGGGCCACAGAAGTTATGGAAAGATGAGAAGAGGGAATGTATAATAAATAAAAGTTGTCCTATTATGCAGATAAAGGGTCTCTCAGAGCAGCCCTCCTCCTGATACAGATATTTTTACTAAAGTAGATTTTCTTCATGGATGTAAATTTATTTATTATCACACAGCTTTTCAGTGTTAACAGCTTCTGAGGGTTACTCCTCCTGTGTCTCCTGTTCTCAGCTTAATGTATACCAGAGAAGTATATTTTAGGGTGGCATATGTCACTTATGGTCATATTTTGGGATGTGCCCTGAGCCCCAACTATTCGATATATACAGATGTATACTGCATGTAATTTTAAAAACATGCGTATTCAAGCCTCTAGAATCTTATTGGTTCCCATGGTGTGTTCTTTCAGTCATTGTGCAACAGGACCTAGGACCACCAAGGTATGTATACTGACACAATTTAATTATTCATCATCATTTATTGAGTAACTACTATCTGCAAAGATTTAGTGATACATTAAATTGAAAAACAGAAATAAGGCCCAGCAGTATAGCTCACGGTTCAGTAGAAAAAACAAAACAAACAAACAAAAGAAGACAATTAAATCAGTTTGTTAACTGTTAAAATGAAGAAAAGTACACAAAAGTATTGGGACCTCAGTTAAGAGTTAAATGTAGAGCAAAAGATAAAATAGTATAATCCAGTCTAGTTGGGAGAGATATAAATAATAAATGAACATACATAATTACCAATTGAGACTACCACTATGAAGGAAAAGATCCGGGTGTTAAAATGAATGAGAAAAATAAACAGGTGGAGTCTCATTTATTTGGTGTATCTAGGAAGGTTTCTCCTGGAAGTGACCTGCAGCTGAAACCTGAACAGTGAGTGAAGTGAAAAAGGCTCTAGGTGGAACAGCATGAGTACAAATTCCTGATTCAGTAAGGCCCTCAGTGCTCCTGAACTTTGGGAGGAAGCCAGCTGTATTTGCTGGTTCTGAATAATGAGTAATGGTACAAGATGAAGCTGGTGGTCATGCAGTTTGGGGAGGTGAGGGGGGCACACCAGGGGCCAGCGGGGGTCAGGGGGTTGGAGAGATATCGGTCAGTCAAACGGTAAAAAGTTTCAGTTAGACTGGGTGAGTAAATTCTGGAGAGCTATTGTAATGCATTGTAACCACAGTAAATAATAATGTATCTTATACTTTAAAATTACTAAGAGTTTAGATCATAAATGTACTTACTCATCACACAGAAAAATGGTAAGTGTGAGGTGATGGATATGTTAATTAGCTTCATTTAAACATTTCATAAAGTATATATATATATCAAAACATCATGTGGCATACTGTAAATATATGCAATTTTTATTTGTAAATTATGTTTATAAAAAAGATAAAAATAAGGCAAAATGAGTAAGATAAAGCTAGAGGAAGAGGCAGGAGCTGGAGCCTGTAGAGACTCAAAGATAATGTTGAGTTTGTATTCTACCTTAAGTGCAGTTGTGAACCCCTGAAACATGATAAGCAAGGAAATTTACATTTTAAATAAATTACTGATTACTAGTATAGAGAATGAATTGCAAGGAATAATAATAAAAGCAAGGAATAATAATAAAAGGCGGAGAACAATTAGAAAGTTCATTCAGTGGTACAGTGAAGAGATGATGATAAATTTGAGCAAAATTAGAGGGTGGTAAAAACATAAAAGAAAAATCAATTCAAGACATACTTTGGGGTTGAATGTTTATTTGGTTCAGTGTGATAAATTGGATGCTATTTTAAAGCAGTGGTCCCCAACCCTTTTGGCACAACAGACCAGTTTTGTGTAAGATAATTTTTCCACAGACTAGGTTGGGCGTGATTCAAGCACATTAGCATATATTGTGTACTCTATTTCTATTATTATTACATTGTAATATATAATGAAACAGTTATACAATTCACCATAATATAAAGTCAGTGGGAGCCCTAAGCTCCTTTTCCTGCAACTAGACATTCCCACAAGGGGATGATCAGAGACAGTGACATATTATCAGGCATTAGATTCTCATAAGAAGTATGCCACCTAGAAAAGAAACTGAACCCTTACCTCACACCATATGCCAAAATTAACTCAAAATGGATTGAAAGCTTAAACATAAGACCCAAAACTATAAAACAACTAAAAGAAAACACAGGGGGAAGTCTCCATGGCATTGTTCTTGGCAATGACTTTTCGGATATGACACCAAAACATTGGCAATAAAAGCAAAAATAGACAAATGAGACTACATCAAACTAAAAAGTTTTTGCACAGCAAAGGAAACAATCAACAGAGTGAAGAGACAACCTATAGAATGGGAAAAAATATTTGCGATTGATATATCTGGTAAGGATAATGCCAAAATACACAAGGAACTCAACAGCAAGAAAACAAATATCCCAGCAGAAAAAAAAAAAAATGGCAAAAGACCTGAATAGATATTTCTCAAAAAAGACACACACAAATGGCCAACATATGCATTAAACAATACTCGATTTTGGCCGGGTGCTGTGGCTCATGCCTGTAATCACAGCACTTTGGAAACTGAAGCAGGCAGTTCACGAGGTCAGGAGTTCAAGACCAGCCTGACCAACATAGTGAAACCCTGTCTCTACTAAATATACAAAAATTAGCCAGGTGTGATAGCATGTGCCTCTATTCCCAGCTATGTAGCAAGGTTTCAATGAACAGTTTTAATAGTATGAATAAGCGAACTTTGAATATTATTTGCATTCTTTGCAAAATTGCTTGTAAGCTTTCAGGTTTGTTATTACATTGTCTTAAATGTCTTTACTGTAAAATTTTTTATGCATATAATGTCAAAAGTCAAGATCTAGATTTACAATCTTATACTGATTTTTCTTGGGTCTCTCTGTCCTTGCTGATCTCTCATTCAGCTTCCAATTGTTTTCTTACTTTGAAGACATTGTCTTTAATTGGTCCAAAGACCTTTTTTTAAGTTTCTAGCTGGATGTGCTTTCCCAGCATAATTACTTTCATTTTTGATCTTTCTAAGCACAGAGAAAGAACATCACACAATATTGCTTTTGTCATGTTTGCAAGCAAAGTGTGATTTATTCTCAGTCTTTACAATATTCTAATATATTCTAAATGCACCTCTCTTATTTGGTTCAACTAATTATCCAACTGAATTTGCATATGCTCAAATCCTAGGAAAATAACATTCTTATCAGTAAGTGATACCAAGGCTGGTCTTCTGCCAAACTCTGAAAAAGCAAGAGTGAGCATCCTCAACTTCCTCTTTCAGTGCCCTTCCTCTTTTTCTCCTCCATTTCCCAACCTTATGATGTAACCAAGATAAAGACTTCCTCCCAACTATCTGCTAATTTTTTTTTTTTGAGATAGATGAATGATATATGGTCTTAACATTGCTAAGAATGTTTGCATTTCAGTTGGAAATTACTGAAAGCTGAAATGCTGTCCAGGACAAATCAATATTCTAGGAGTCAAATTTAAGGCACAGATACAAGGAGATATCTTAGCTCATGCAGCTTTTCCTGTAACTTTCAAATCATAGTGAAATGGGGAAATAATTCCCTATTTAATAAATGGTGTTGGAAAAGTGGCTAGCCATATGCAAAAAGCTGAAACTGGATCCCTTCCTTACATCTTATACAAAATTTAAGTCAAGATGGATTAAAAATTTAAATATAAGACCTAACACAATAAAAAACCTAGAAGAAAACCCAGGCAACACCATTCAGGACATAGGCATGAGCAAGGACTTCTTGATTAAAACACCAAAAGCAATGGCAACAAAAGCCAAAATAGTCAAATGGGATCTAATTAAACCAAAGAGCTTCTGCACAGAAAAAGAAACTATCATTAGAGTGAACCAGCAACCAACAAAAAGGGAAAAAATTTTTTGTAGTCTACCCATCTGACAAAGGGCTAATATCCAGAATCTACAAAGAACTTGAACAAATTTACAAGAAAAAACAAACAACCCCGTCAAAGAATGAGCAAAGGATATGAACACTTTTCAAAGAAAGACATTTATACAGCCAACAAACATGTGAAAAAAAGCTCTTCATCATTGGTCATTAGAGAAATCCAAATCAAAACTACATTAAGATACCATCTCACACCAGTTAGAATGGCGATCATTAAAGAATCAGGAGACAACAGATGCTGGAGAGGATGTGGAGAAATAGGAACACTTTTACAGTATTGGTGGGAGTGTAAATTAGTTCAGCCATTGTGGAAGACAGTGTGGTGATTCCTCAAGGATCTAGAACTAGAAAAACCATTTGACCCAGCAATCCCATTACTGGGCACATACCCAAAGGATTTTAAATCATTCTACTATAAAGACACATGCACATGTATGTTCATTGCGGTACTGTTTACAATAGCAAAGACTTGGAATCAACCCAAATGTCCATGAATGACAGACTGGATAAAGAAAATGTGGCACATATACACCATGGAATACTATGCAGCCATAAAAAGGATGAATTCACATCCTTTGCAGGGACGTGGATGAAGCCGGAAATCATCATTCTCAGCAAACTGACACAAGAACAGAAAACTAAACACTGCATGTTGTCACTCATAAGTGGGTGTTGAACAATGAGAACACATGGACACAGGGCGGGAAACATCACACACCAGAGCCTGACGGGGGGCAGAGGTGAGGGACTAGCAGAGGGATATCAGGTGGGGGGGGAATTAGAGAGGGATAGCATTAGGAGAAATACCTAATGTAGATGACAGGGTGACGAATGCAGCAAACCACCCTGCCACGTGTATACCTATGTAACAAACTTCCACATTCTGCACATGTATCCCAGAATGTAAAGCATAATAAATTCAAAAGAAAATGGCTAAATAACTTGGCTAAAAGTTACAGAGCAAAACAGTATTAGAACAGTAAGTGATAAAACTGAGAGTGAAGATAAAGATGTTTAAGAGATATTTACAGGAAAGTTTTTCAAGCAATAATTACGGAAATATTTGGTAACATTTTGCAATATTTGATAACTTTTCTTAGGAAAAGGTCAGAAAAATCCGATTTCCAGCCTGTGCCTTGGGTGAATGGCTGTGGCAGTAAATGAGAAAGAATAATAGCGGGTAAGGAGCCAAAAGGTCTATTGGGAAGTGGACAGATTCTGTTTGAGATTTTAAAAAATTATTTAATTCTCATTTTTATAGATTCAGGGGATACCTGTGCAAGTACATGAATATATTGAGGCACCTGTGGGATAACTACATGAATAACAAGCAAGAATTTGGAAAAGGAAGTGTAAATCTCAAAAGAGAGGTTTAAAACAAAAGTATAAAATCGCAAGGCACTGGCACATAAATGAAAATAACCATGAAGAGTTTTCACAGGAAAGCTACATTTATTAGTAGCATCATTAGGAAAGGAAATTATCCAGATTTAGTAGGCGTCTGTTTCTTCCCTAAGGACCCAGCAGTCCTCACAGTTCCAGATATATTCTCAGGTCAGGTGAAAAATAAAAACTGAGAGGGTTTCATGGTTGATTTAAAGGAAGAATAAGTGCAGTATTTTAGTCGCTTATAGTTCTTAAAGAAAACTTCATTTTACTGCCAAAATATATAATTTAGAATCAAACAACTAAAATATTTTGAGCAGTAGACTTTGCTGAAATAATGAGCATTTGTTGTTAGTGACATTGCCACGCTGGAGTGCAGTGGTGTGATTACAGCTCACTGCAGCCTTGAACTCCTGAGCTCAAGCAATCCTCTCACCTCAGACTACCAAGTAGATGGGACTACAGGCATGTGCTAGCACACCTGCCTAACTAAAAAAAAACAACTGTTTTTTATGGAGATAGGGTCTAGCTATGTTACTCAGGCTGATCTCGAACTCCTGGATTCTCCCATCTTGAGCCCCTAGTGTACTCAGATTGCAGGCATGAGCCACCATGCCTGGCCAAAGAAGAAATTCTTATTGTGGATTTATTTTAAAATAAAAAATTGGTGAAGAGAATTTTATTTTAAAGGTGTAAAATATGTAAGTATCATTATTTTTCTGGGAACTGCCAATCTTCTAGTCAAAAGTGATAAAAACTAAGTCATGATAAGAAACAAAATAAATCTTTATGTCCACATGCCACTGAAAATCCAATATAAAGTATTTTTTCCTAGGGAGATTTTTCTTATAGTATCTGACTTTGGATTGACTATAGAAATCATCTGAAACATGTTGAAAACGAGAAGGTAGACATGTCCAGGTTAAGCAAGAGTGGAAAACTGAATCAAAATAAAAAGAATGCCATTCCTGGTTTGTCAAGGGACCAAAGTGATCTCTTAAGCATGTTCACTAATCCAAGGTCTCCCTCTCACACCCAGAGAAAAGATGGTGTAGAAAAAGCAAAATAATATTTTAGGATATAATGATACATAAATCTACCAGCCTACTCTTATATTTACCAACTAATTTTACAAAGTCCTGTGGCTGTAACATGCCCACATCTTGATGTCGCATTGCCAATCAGCAAGCATAGATTAGATAGACACATGCATGTATACATACATACATACATATAGAGATAAACAGATAAACATCATAGATATAAATATGCTTTCTAACTATTTGTGAATGAGTTATGAATACAACACAGTCTCTGCCCTAGAGATACTCATAGTCTGGTTGAGGGAACAAGTGAGGTTCTGCTTATCTCTCTTCTTGATAACTATACATTTCTCCTTTCTTTTTTTCTCCTCCAAGGCAGTCATTGAACAACCAGTAGTATGTCCAGCTCATGCTCTTCCTTAAATTTCTTTAGTCATCTGTATTACTAAGAATTCAGTGACATTTCCTTATGTTGCCTTCACAGCACTTATTGTTTAAATAATATATTTGGCCATTAATTGTTCAGTCTTGTGATTACCTGTATTATATTTTCTTATATCATGTTCAGATTATATCATTGCTATACATCTGCTATCCTCAACTGGATTATAAATAGTTTGAAGTCTGCAATCTTGTTTTATTCTTGCTTTTACCTATCATGCTAAAAAGAATTATTTGCACACAGAAAATTTCTACAATTATTTCTTGATCAATCAAACCATTTTGATGAAGGTTCATTCATTCATAAACTCATTCAGCTAAAAATTACTCATCACCTACTCTATGTCAGTCATTACAGTGAAAATGTTGCAATGAATTTTAAAAAGACCCTCGTGTCTGATAAGAGGCGAGAGTGATAATAATTTAATAGCCCAAGAGAGATGTCAGATAGTGTTAAGAGCTCTGAAGAATAAGGCAGGTTAAGACTGTGGTCAGAATGATCAGGGAAGGTCTCTCTGAAGAGCTAACATGAACAGAAGTGTACCTGCCCAGGAAAAGGGAGCATTAAATACAACGACCTGAGAGTGGAATCCCTTAATGAATTTAAGACACAGCAAACAGCAGGATGTTTGGGTCAGGGTGTGCTAAGGGAAGAGGGGTCAAAGAAGCTTGGAAAATGTTTCCGGAAATTCATGTCTTGGACCTGATCCAGTCATTAAGTAGACTGTGATTTGGGGCAATATTCTGATCTTAGAATCATCAGATTTGGTCAATTTTAACCTTTCTTAATTCACAGATCTGATGATTATAAACATAGAATAGACTACATAAGCGCATTTTAAACAATTGTAGAGGTTTATGACAATCATTTTAAATTCTCAAACTCTGCTTTAAATTTTTCCAAGAGGTTCTCCTAGACAACTTCATTTTTTCTTCTCTAGTTTTCTTATAATACTGTAACCTCATATAGGCCTCTGGGTGGGTGGAGCCCTAGTCAGGGACCATGCCCTCCTGTACCCAGCACTTCCCTCCCCCTACCAACCCCGGGCTTTCTATCATTTAAAATGACCAGGCTCTTCCCTTCCCGGCACACATCCTTTCCGTAACACAAGCAGACATAAAAATTAATGACAGAACAATATAACAAGATTTACAAACTTGACTTAAGTTTGGACATATGTAACGCTACAGAAGATTACATATGTAACACCACAATAGATTACATATATAGTCTACCACAGAATATACATTCTTTATAAGTTCACATGAAACATTTATTGACCATATATTGGGTGATAAAGTGAGTATTAACAAATTTCAAAGAAAATCATACAAAGAAAGCTTTAGGAACATAATATCTATAAATTAGTATTTTTAAAATATTAGAAGATTTTCCTTGAGTCAGAGCCATGTTAAAAATCAGAAAAAGTTATAAATGAAAAAAAATATAATGCAAGATCTCAAATTAAGAACATCTTCTTCGTGTAGGGAAACTTTGGTCTTTAAAGGCATATGTTGAGAAACAATAAAGGCTCAAAAAATTGAGCTAAACATTCACTTCAATAAATTAGATAAAGAACATCCAATTAAACCCCTAAAAAGTGGGAAAAAGGGCCAGGTGTGGTGGCTCATGCCTGTAATCCAGCACTTTGGGAGGCGGAGGCAGGTAGATCACCTGAGGTCAGGAGTTTGAGACCAGCCTGGCCAACGTGGTGAAACCCTGCTCTACTAAAAATACAAAAATTAGCCGGGCATGGTGGCAGGCACCCGTAATCTCAACTATTTGGAGGCTGAGGCAGGAAAACTGCTTGAATCCAAGAGGTAGAGTTTGCAGTGACCTGAGATTGCGCCACTGCACTCCAGCCTGGGCAATAACAGTGAAACTCCGCCTCAAAAAATAAATAAATAAATAAAGACTAAGTATTAGACAAGTTTATGAACTAAAAAGTACACACACAATAGAAAGAATCAATGCCAAACATTAGTTCTTTGAAAAGAATAATAAAGCTGATAAACCACTGGTAAACAAGTGGAAGAAAGAGAAGACACAACCATATTAGAAATGACAAAAGGAACAGCTTGGAGATATTAAAGAGATTAAAAAATATTATGAACAGTTTATAACAATAAATATAAATCCAGGACAAATGGACAAATTCCCAGAAAAATATGACTCAAGAACAAAGAGGAAATAGGATTTTACAACCATGAAAGAGACTGAATCAATAAAGAAGTCTTCCCACAACTAAATGCCAGGAACAAATGGCTCCTTTGGCTAGCTATCCAAATATAATTTATGCTCATTGTAAGAGGATGGCATAACTTTGATACCAAACCCAAAGAAACCGTAAGAGAGAAAATTTAGTTCAATCTAACTATAAACAAAAATGAGAAAACTCAACAAAATAGTAACAAACTAAATCCAATAGTATGTTTTAAAAATAGTACATTTTAACAAAGGAGAGTTTCTTCCACAAATGTAAGTTTAGGTTAACATGAGAAAGACAATTTAATTCACTATATCATCATCTTATCTCAATGCAGAAAATGTATGAATCACATTTGACAATATCCAATATTTATTAATGATAAAAGATACTTAGCAAAAACAGAAAAGAATATTTTAATCTGGTAAAGCAGGAATTGGCAAATCTTTCATGTTAAAGAGCCAAATAATAATTTTAGCTTTGCAGGCTATATGATCTACTAAACAACTGTGCAATCACGGTGTGAAAACAGCCATAGACAATACATACATGAATGAGTGTGGCTGTGTTCTGTAAAACTTCATTTACAAAAATAGGTGGCAGACTGCATTTGCCCATGAGCCATACATAGATTGTCAACTCCTGGGTTAGAGGGTATCTAAAAAACATGGTCTTTTGGTACTTATAAGAATTAATAAAATCATTTCCTTTGAGATAGGAATAAGACAAAATGTCCACTGTTACAAATGTGATTCACATTGTTTTTGGGGTTCCAGTTAGTACAATAAGACAAGAAAAAGAAATAAAAGGTGTAAGAATTGGACAAAAAGGGAGTAAAACTGTCCTTATATACACAGGAAATAATTGCATTTTATAAAATCAAAAAGAAAACCTACAGATAGTTTTTTAATGAGAAAAACTTAGCATTGTTCCTGGATACCAAAATCAATATAAAAACTTATTTCTACAAAGAGTTAAAATATAAATTAAAAGTGGTACTACGTACAATAATATCAAAAATATAAAGTACCTAAAAATAAATCAATTAACATATGTATAAGACTTCTATAGAGAAATGTATGCAACTAATTGAGAAACAGTAAAAAGGACCTAATAAATGGAAATTTAAAATATGTTCAGGGGTTGATATCTCCTATTATAGTGATGTCAATTCTTCCCAGCTGAACGTGTTCAATTCAATTGCAAACAAAATCTCAATAGTCATTTTATAGAGTCTGACAAGCTGATTCTAAAATATACACAAAAGTTCAACAGTCAAGAGGAAGGACAAGGTAGGGAGACTTGCTCTAATAGATGTCGAGACTTATTTTAAAACTGAAGTAAATAAAACAGTGTGGTACTAGCCCAGTGACAGAGAGCTCAGAATCAGGCTACTTTGCTCTGGGCACCTGTATATGACAGAAGTGCCATTATTTATAAGTTATAGTGGCTTTTTAAGTAGATGGTGCCAGGAAAATTAAATACCCATGTAGTGTCAAATAAAATCAGACCCTAATTCACAACCTGTACTAAAATCAATCAGATAAAGATCAATATTAAAACAGTAAAATTATAAGTATTTATGAAGTAATAAACATATCCATGTGACTTTACGATAGAGAAAGATTACTTTTTTCTTTTTCTTTTTTTTTTTTTTTTTGAGACAGAGTTTTGCTCTTGTTGCCCAAACTGGAGTGCAATGGTATGACCTCCACTCAATGCAATCTCCACCTTCTGAGTTCAAGTGATTCTCCTACCTCAGCCTCCCCATTATCTGGGATTACAGGTGTGAATCACCACGCATGGCTAATTCCTTGTATTTTTAGTAGAAATGGGGATTCACCAGGCTGATTTCAAACTCTTGACCTCAGGTAATCTGCCTGTCTCAACCTCCCAAAGTGCTGGATTATACATGTGAGCCACTGTGCCCAGCCAAGATTTCTTAAATAAGATGCAAACAAAATTATTCATGAAGGAATGATTGATAATTTTTTATATAACATTAAAAACATCTTATCTAAAAAACTATAAAGAAAATAAAATTACAAAAAAGAGAAAGATATTTGCAATGCATAAACACAAAAAGAAACTGGAAACTAGAATATTAAAATCATTTCTGTAAATTTTTAAAAGATAATACAGAAGAATGGGCAAAATTATGATAGGCAAAATAGCAAAAAAAATCATCTAAATGACAAACTTACAAAATGTTGCTCAATTTCATTAGTAATAAGAGACATGCAAATTTCTATACCCATTATATATTCATCAGGCTAACAAACATTTAAAAAATTTAACTATACTAAGTGCTAGTAAGGATGTGGCAATGGGAAATCCCATATATTGCTGGAAAACCATTTGACAATTTTTAGTAAAATTGAAGATTTGTATTCCTTCCACTTAACAATTTCATGTCTAGAGAAATTAGTATTAATGCACATTAGAATACAAGAACAGTCATAGCTGGAAACAAGACAAATGTCTTCTAATGGTAGGATAGATATAAATGTATATCCATACAATGAAATACTATACAGTAATGCGAATAAATAAACTTTATGCAACTATAGCATATATAACAAAGTGTATATGTCTCACAAATGTAATACTGAAATACAGATGGTAAGCAAAAATAAATATATGAGGCCATTGAAATAGAGTTTTTTTAAAAAAGAAACAACTAAACTAAAATGTAGTTTTTTAGCGATGCATTTGAGGGATTAGTACCTCCCTACTTTTTTTTATAGTTTTATGAGAAAAGACCATAAGATGGATATCTCTAGGTCAAAGAGATGAGGGTGTGATTAGCGAGGGACAAACGTGGTTGAGGACTTCCTGGCAGCTGGCTACATTATATTTCTTGGCCTCAACAGTGGCTATACAGTGTTCACCACAGAATTATTTGTCCACATGACAAATATTTGTTTTATATATTTTTCTACATGTTATATTTTGTAATAAAGAGAAAACAACAACAGAAAATAAAGCTCTATATTTTCTAGGTTCTTCTTCACTGAAATCTTGAGTTTTCATTTTGTTCTACCAAATAGCTATCATGTAATTTCTTACATTTTATAGATTATATTTTCCCATTTAAATGCATTCCCTGTATTATTGAACTTTGTTCCCTGAAGAATATAAGACCTCCCATCATGTTTAACTGTACTGTAACAATCTGCATAATATGTGGACTGGCAGTCTTCTCCAATGCCCATCTCCAAAGCTAGTTAATATGAAAATCGGACCTGACATAGAAAACACAACAATAACATGAATATGTAAAGGATATAGCAGGTTTTTTTCTGTCTACCAACAGATGAAAATATCTAAGTGGCAAGACCACACATGATTTTTACAGATATGACGTAGATTCCAAATATACATAAAGGCTTAGAGCACTCTAACAACAATGAATACCCAAAATGTGTCACCCTTGTACATACGTTTCCAAACTTTCACCAAAAATATTATTATACAGAAGATAAAAGGAACCTTAGGGCTTCAAATTAATGGTTTTAAGTGCTGGATTTTTGCACATTTTTAAAAAATATCAGTCCTACACATTCTATAAAGGGCAGTTACACTCAATCCCATAGTATCATCTCAACACCATACATTAAAAAATGAAAATAAAAAATGACATTAACGGACAAGCTAAAAATGTGGAAGTAGTAACACTTTTAAAATACAGTTATCATGTAGCTATATTAGTCTGACATTAACCTGTGCCTAGAATCTGTCTTCTCAATTCTATTTTGAGACTTTTCCTCATTTCTCTGATAGCAGCGCCAATAAAGCTGCCAGTTGCCATTAATCTCAGTTCTATGAAAGAATAAATCATTCTCACAAGCAATTAAACAATAAACACATTAAAATAAGACCAATTAGAGCTAAGACTAGACATTTACCACATAGTTATAACACAGGCTTGCCATAATCATTTCAACTTTAACTGGAGTTTCTTCAATAATTCTTTCCAACAGAAGCAAGACAAGATTTTGCTGTGGGAGTACCCACATTCAGTAGAGTTTAAATTGAAATACTTCATCAAGAGTTTCAATCATATGTCTGCAAAACATTCCTTTGTACCATTAATTAGTATGCCTGGGATTCGTCCTACGTTCTGTTTGCCAATAGTTTACCACGTGCAGCATGCTCTGAGACTTGTAACTGTGCCAGCTCTCTTTCACATTTCCAAGCTTTTAATAAACTGTCTTGCAAAGAAAATGAAAGCTCACAGTCAGGGGCCACATGTAATTTTTTTTCCTTGAGGTAATCACCATTATATAGACAACTGGTTTCAAGTTGTTTTAATAACTTGGCCCTTTGTGGGTGTCAAAATGTCTAAGGTCTTCTTCTTGAAGTCCTTAGGCAATCTTTACAAACATATCAGTTATTGCTTCATATGTAACTTTGTTTTGCTATATATATATATGAATAAAATTAGGTATTTTCAGAGGAGCTATAAATAAATCCTTAAACTAACTTGTTTGTATTGTTGCCCAGTTACATATTCCATAAAAAAATAATTCATTTTACATATGTCATATTTTATCACCAAAAAATACTCATTTATCCTCCTAAGGAAGTAGAGAAATAATGTAGCTTTTTGCTGAATGACTTGTAGGCAATATCGAATTTCCATTTTTTCCACTCACTGATAGAGAAACTGCTTCTCATTAATCTAGCAAAAGGAGACAGAAACTGTAAATACAGAGAACTCCAACTTTGTTAAGAGATTGGGGTTTGGGAGGGGGCATTTAAGAGGCAAAAGGCGCTCTCACTGAAAATTCAAACAAAAACAAAAATGCTTAAATGTATCAAGGAATTATAAAATGCCAGGGCCAGGAACGGTGGCTCACACCTAGAATCCCAACACTTTGGGAGGCTAAGGCAGGAAGATCACTTAAAGCCAGAAGTTCAAGACCAGCCTCAGCAACTTCTCTATAAAAATAAAAACAGCCAAGCATCGTGGCATGCATGTCCCAGCTACTGGGGAGGCTGAGGTGGGAGGAGTGCTTGAATCCATGAGTTCACGTCTGCAGTGAGCTATGATCGTACCATGCCCTCCAGCCTGAACGACAGAATGAGGCCATGTCTCTGAAGAGGAGGAGGAGTAGAAGAATTAAAAAGAAGAAGGAAGAAGACATGGAAGAAAGAAGGAGCAGGAGGAGAGCAAGGAGGATGAAAGAATAAAGAAGAATAAGAGGAGGAGAACGAGGAAATAAATGACATGTTTTGATGTACTGCCATTAATAAGATATTTTTCAATAAAGGTGATGACAATGGAGAAAAATTTTGAAAATTTGCCCTGTGCATGGTGCCAGGGAGCAGCTTGAGAGAGCAGAGGGGTCTCATACAGGTACAGAGAGAGACCAAGAGAGACCCCACTCCAATCTCGGCATATGCCAAACAGGTGTCTTATACAAGTCAGCCATAGTAACTTAAAAGTACACTACCCAACATTTACATAGCAATCACACAAGTTATAAATGAATCAATGGTGGCTAATCTGGATCCCTGAATGGGCATCAGAAGGTTCACAAACAACTTAACTTGTAAGCAAAATACCATATGCGTGTACATAGATATCATAATTTTCTACAGAGAGAATCTATAGCACATGTAAACACAGTTTTAAAATATATACTACCTAGCATAATTTAAACATATTTGAGGTTTACGTCTCATTTAGTTCTGGATCCCATTATAATAACCTGTACCCATGCAGACAGAAGAAAGTATTTCATTAGGGTTATATAAATAAACATTTCAAAGCTTTTCCTTTTATCTTTCAAAAAAAAAGTTTGAGGGGATTTTTTTTCATCTAACCATATCAAGTACTATAAACAGTATACTGTAAAAATAACTAAGGAAACTATGTCTTCTTGAATTGTGATTTTGCCAACACAAAGAAATAGCTCATATTTTCATCTATCATTGCTGGCTGGTTATGAGAATTAAAAGCAAGAATGTAATGAGAGGAACATGAACTTTTAACAATGATTGAATCACACTCTAGCCTTGCTCCAAGTCTGCTGTCACCAGCAAGATCTTGTTATGACAGTTTAAAATGTCTTTTCTGATAGCAGCGTTTGAGGGATTAATTTAAGATGAAATCTACATTTGCATGTACATGTAATGGGGGGTAGTGTGGGAGATTAATACGTGTATATTTCTTAAGGAATTTAAAAAAGAAGGACAAATTATTTCTACTAAGAAAAAAAAACAGATAAAATATATATATATGACATAAGTACTGAAAAATAACTCAATCCACTCTTGAAAATCAGTCTAGGCCTGCTAAAGTGATTCCTAAAACAAATGAAGTCTGACTGAAATATCTTAGCCTACAGTCAAAGGAAAAATTCACTAGAAATCCAAAATACAACTTGGCACCAAAATTCTTCATATGTCTATGCCTCTAGAAATAAAATAAGTTGGAAAAAAAATGTGTGTAACAATATTCTAAGCTCTGCTATTTTTCAGTAATACAGTATTACAAATATACTAAAGGCTAATCTATATTTATTGAAATAGAGTTCACTTTTCTGTAACAGCATCAGCGTTAACCTTTGATTCTCTTTACATATTAAGGAAATAAATTACACAAAATCAAAATAACTGGATGATCACACTGTTTAACCCTACTTTAGCACATTTATTACATTCAGCAAATATTCTAAATCAAGGCTTACTGCCAATCCTGGGTTACACCCGTGATTACTTGCTTTTACTCATTCTACATCATTTATTCTTTCTTAAACACCAGAATGTGACGTAAATCTTTGTTCTTTGCAGTGGGAAAAACCCGAGTTCTAGTCTTAAGTCCACTGTTTACTAATTGACCTTAAACAAGTAACTTAACTTGATGACTCAGCTTTTCCTTCTTCACAGCAGAAGCGACAGCAGCTCCCTTGTAAAGATGCTCTATCTACAGAAGCAGTATGTCCTTTAACCGATACATATCACACTTCTTTAACCTCCTTAATCAAATGCTGATTTCAAATTTATTATGAAAAATATTCAGAAAACTGACTGACACATACGGCCCCCAATACACAGGAACAACTGATAGTATAAAACTGGGTCTAGAACTTACACATCTGGACAATATCTTAGTTTTATATTTCATCTTTAAATCTTAAATATCAGGCCAGGCACCATGGTTTGAGCCTGAAATCCCAGCACTTTGGGAGGTGGAGGTAGGAGGATCGCTTGAGGCTGAGAGCCCAAGACCAGCCTGAGCAACACAGCCAGTTACTGTCTTTACAAAAAATAAATCAGCTAGGTGTGGTGGGTGAACACCTGAAGCTGCAGTGAGCTATGATTGCACCACTGCACTACAGCCTAAGGAAGACCCCTGCCACCACACACACACACACACACACACACACACACACACACATCCTCTCTAAAACTTATTCCTGGAGTCCTAAAACTTGGAGTGATTCTATTGATATACATGAACTGACAGCAATGTAACTCAAAATTAAGTCATACCTATGTAACTTTAGATTTTATTCACTGGCATGTATTACAATATGCATGGAAGAGCTGACTCACCATTGCTTATTTACAAATTACTTCCACTACATGGGAACAATTTGCAACCAATCATAATACATTTTAAGATTTCACAATACCCTGTCATCTTTCCTTGTCATCAAGAAGACCACTTCTTTCACACTAACTTCTGTTTTGTATTTTAAAACTGAGTACACAGTCTTCCAATACATTAAGAATAGAACCTCTTAAAACAATTTCCCTTAGATAATACAGTGAAAGAGGTTCAATGTGTGGAATATTGTTTTCTCTTAATTGATGTCCTCAATGCTTTAATTCGTTTGACTAAACAATTATCAAAGCTTCAACCCTGTCTTTGCCAAAATTCTTTATTAATGTACTCCTTACAGTAATATCCTGTAGAGCCTTACAAACAAATTGTTGGAAAACTCTTAAGAGCACACTCCTAATCATAATGAAGGCCTGTGTCTGAAAGAGGCAAAAACAGGGTCTGAGAATAGGGTTTTATCCATTCATGTCTGAAGACTAGAAGTCGTAAGTGTATTAACCTGGACTCTGGACTACAGGCAAAAATCCAAGCTCGCTAGTTTAAGCAAAAGAGTAAACAGTAGGTGGAGTCTCATCCCTGCTGGTGTAATCTTACCAGTGTGATCAAGATCATGTGCTATGGATTGTTCTTTTGGTTCCATCATCCCCTTTTAGCTGTGCAATCTTTGGCAAGTAAATTAAGCTTTCCTTCCTTGGCCTCTAAAATGAGACAGTAACAAAAACTATCTATCTCATGGAACTGTGTTGGGAGGATTACATGATTTAATACACGCAAAGCACTTAAAAATTGTCTGGAACATAATAAATAATAAATTCTATTAAAAGAGCAGAGGTGAACCTAATTTTAAGAGACAACCGAAATCAAAGGACGAATGCCATCAGGATCCACTTACACTGTTTTCTATCTACATTTAAATCTTTCCCAGCTTTAGACAAACAGCTTAGCAACCAGTCTGTAAGAGTCTTTTTTGCCTCAGATCTCAGATCAATTTAAAATACTAAATAAAAAAAAATAAAAAAAAAAATAAAAAAAAAAAAAACCAGGTTCCGAGGCAAGATGGCTGAATAGGAACAGCTCTGGTGTGCAGCTTTCAGTGAGACTGATGCAGAATGTGGGTGATTTCTGCATGTCCAACTGAGGTACCTGGTTCACCTCATTGAGACTAGATGGACACTGGGTACAGCCCAAAGAGGGACAGCCAAAGCAGAGTGGGGCGTCACCTCACCTGGGAAGCACAAGGGGCCCAGGAACTCCCTCTCTTAGCCAAGGGAAGCCATGAGAGACTGTTTCCTGCCCTACGGCCCAGATACTGTGCTTTTTCCACGGTCTTCAAAACCCATAGACAAGGAGATTCCCTCCAGTACCTACACAACCACAAGGACCCTGGGTTTCCAGAACAAAACTGGGCAGATGTTTGGGCAGAAACAGAGCTAGCTGCAGCAGTTTTTTTTTTTTTTTTCATACCCCAGTGGTGCCTAGAATGCCAGTGAGAAAGAACCATTCACTCCACTGGAAAGGGGGCTGAAGCCAGTGAGCCAAGTGGTCTGGCTCGGAGGGTCCCACCCCTATGGAGACCAGCAAGCTGAGATCCACTGGCTTGAAATTCTCACAGCAAGCACAGCAGTCTGAGCTCGACCTGGGTCTTCTGAGATCAGTTGGGGAGAGGCATCTGCCACTGCTGAGGTTCGAGTAGGAGTAGGCCGTTTCAACCCCACAGGGTAAGCAAAACTGTGGGGAACTTCAAACTGGGCAAAGCCCAACACAACTCAGCAGCTGCAGGCACTGTCTCACTAGATGGTCTCACTGGGCAGGGCATCACTGAAAAAAGGCAGCAGGCTGTCAGGGACTTATAAATAAAGCCACCACATTCCTGGAACAGAACACCGGGGAAAAGGAGCAGTACTAGGTACAGCTTCAGCAAACCAAAACGTCCCTGTCTGGCAGCTCTGAAGAGAGCAGCGGATATCCCAACCCGGCATTCAAGCTCTCATAAGAGACAGACTGCCTCCTCAAGTGGCCCCGTGACCCCCGGGCATTCTGACTGGGAGACAGCTCCCAGCAGGAGCTAACAGACACCTCATACAGGAGAGTTCTGACTGGCATCTGGCAGGTAACCTTCTGGAATGAAAATATCAGAGGAAGGAACAGGTGACAGTCTTTGCTGGTCTGCAGTCTCTGCTGGTTATTCCTAGGCAAGCAGGGTCTGGAGTGAACCTCCAGCAAACTCCAGCAGAGCTGTAGCTGAGGGGCCTATTAGAAGGAAAACTAAAAAACAATAAGAAATAATTTCACATCAACAAAAAGGACGTCCACTCAGAGACCTCATCCAAAGGTCACCAACCTCAAAGACCAAAGGAAGATAAATCCACAGAATGGGAAGAAACCAGTGCATAAAGGCTGAAAACTCCAAAAACCAGAGCACCTCTACTCCTTTAAGGGATCAAAGCTCCTTGACAGCAAGGGAACAAAACTAGATAGAGAATGAGTCTGTTGAATTGACAGAAGCAGGCTTCAGAAGGTGGGTAATAACAAACTACTCTGAGCTAAAGGAGCATGCTTTAACCCAATGCAAGTAAGCTAAGAACCTTGAGAAAAGGTTAGATGAAATGTTAACTATAATAACCGGTTTAGAGAAGAATATAAATGACTTGATGGAGCTGAAAAACACAGCCTGAGAACTTCGTGAAGCATATACAAGTTTCAATAGCTGAATCAATCAAGTGAAAGAAAGGATATCAGAGACTGAAGATCAACTCAATGAAATAAAGTGAGAAGATAAGATTAGAGAAAAAAGAGTGAAAAGAAATGAACAAAGCCTCCAAGAAATATGAGAGTACGTTAAAAGACCAAATTTATTTTGGATTCATGTACCTAAAAGTGAAGGGGAGAATGAGAACAAGTTGGAAAACACTCTTCAGGATGTTATCCAGGAGACCTTCCCCAACCTAACAAGACAGGCCAACATTCAAACTGAGAAAATACAGAGAACACCACAAAGATATTCCTCAAGAAGAGCAACCCCAAGACACATAATCATCAGATTCAGCAAGGTTAAAAACAAGAAGAAATGCTAAGCACAGCTAGAGAGAAAGGTCAGGTTACCTACAAAGGAAAGCCCATAAGACCCACAGTAGATCTCTTGGCAGAAACCCTACAAGCCAGAATAGAGTGGGGGCCAATATTCAACATTCTTAAAGAAAAGAATTTTCAACCCAGAGTTTTATATTCAGCCAAACTAACTTCCTAAGCGAAGGAGAAAAAAATCCTTTATGGACAAGCAACTGCTGAGAGATTTCATCACCACCAGGCCTGCCTCACAAGAGCTCCTGAAGGAGGTACTAAACAAGGAAAGGAACAACCAGTACCAGCCACTGCAAAAACATACCAAATTGTAAAGACCATCAACACTATGAAGAAACTGTATCTACTAATGGGCAAAACAACTACCTAGCATCATAATGCCAGGCTCAAATTCACACATAACAATATTAACCTTAAATGTAAATGGGCTAAATGTCCAAATTAAAAGACAAAGACTGGTAAATTGGATAAAGACTCAAGACCCATCAGTGTTCTGTATTCAGGAGACTCATCTTATGTGCAAAGACACACACAGGCTCAAAATAAAGGGACAGAGGAAGATTTACCAAGCAAATGGAAAGCAAAAAAAAGCAGGAGTTGCAATCCTAGTCTCTGATAAGATAGACTTTAAACCATCAAAGATCAAAAGAGGAAAAAAGAGGCATTACATAATGGTAAAAGGGTCAACACAACAAGAAGACCTAACTATTCTAAATATATATGCACCCACTACAGGAACACCCAGATTCATATAGCAAGTTCCTAGAGACCTGCAAAGAGACTTAGACTCCCACACAATAATAGTGGGAGATGTTAACACCCCAATGTCAATATTAGACAGATCAACGAGACAGAAAATTAACAAGAAATCAAAGACTTGAACTCAGATCTAGACCAAGCGGATCTAATAGACAGCTACAAAATGCTCCACCCCAAATCGACAGAATATACATTCTTCTCACACCATGTCACACTTATTCTAAAACTGACCATGTAATTGGAAGTAAAACACTCCTCAGCAAATGCAAAAGAACGGAAATCATAACAGTATCTCAGACCACAGTGCAATCACGTTAGAACTCAAGATTAAGAAACTCACTCAAAACCACACAACTACATGGAAACTGACCAACCTGCTCCTAAATGACTACTGGATAAATAACGAAATGACAGCAGAAATAAAGATGTTCTTTGAAACCAAAGAGAATGAAGACACAACATTCTAGAATCGCTGGCACACATTTAAAGCAGTGTGTACAGGGAAATTTGTAGCATGAAATGCCCACAAGAGAAAGCAGGAAAGATCTAAAATCGACACCCTAATCACACAATTAAAGAACTAGAGAAACAAGAACAAATTCAAAAGCCAGCAGAAGAGATAATGAAGATCAGAGCAGGACTGCAGTTATTAGAGACAGAAAAAAACCCATTAAAAAAAATCAACAAATCCAGGAGCCAGTTTTTTTAAATGATCAACAAAATAGATAGACTGATAGCCAGACTAATAAAGAAGAAAAGAGAGAAGAATCAAATAGATGCAATATGATAAAAGCATTATCACCACTGATACCAAAGAAATACAAACTACCATTAGAGAATACTATAAACACCTCTATGCAAATAAAACAGAAAATCTGGAAGAAATAGATAAATTCCTAGACAATTACACCTTCCAAAGACTAAACCAGGGAGAAGTCAAACCCCTGAAAAGACCAATAATATGGTCTGAAATTGAGGCAGCAATTAATAGCCTACCAAACAAAAAAAGTCCAGGACCAGATGGGTTCACTGCTGAATTCTACCAGGAAAAAAAGGAGCTGGTACCATTTTTTCAGAAACTATCTCAAACAATAGTAAAAGAGGGAATCCTCACTAACTCACTTTATGAGGCCAACATCATCTTGATACCAAAACCTGGCAGAGACACAACTAAAAAAGAAAATTTCAGGCCATTATTCATAATGAACATCAATGCAAAAATGCTCAATAAAATACTGGCAAACCAAATCCAACTACACATCAAGAAATTTATCTATCACAGTCAAGTCAGCTTCATCCCTGAAGTGCAAGGCTGGCTCAACATACAAAAATCAATAAAGATAATCCATCACATAAACAGAACCAAGAAAAAACAACATGATTCCCTCAATAGATGCAGGGAAGGCTTTTGACAAAATTCAACAATGCTTCAATAAACTAGATATTGATGGAACTTATCTCAAAATAATAAGAGCTATTTATGGCAAACCCACAGCCAGTATCATACTGAATAGGCAGAAACTGGAAGCATTTCCTTTGAAAACCGGCACAAGACAAGGATGCCCTCTCTCACCACTCCTAATCAACATAGTAATGGAAGTTCTGGCCAGAGCAATCAGGCAAGAGAAAGAAATAAAGTGTATTCAAATAGGTAAAGAGGAAGTCAAATTGCCTCTATTTGCAGAAGACATGATTGTATATCTAGAAGACCCCACCATCTCAGCGCAAAATCTCCTTAAGCTGATAAGAAACTTCAGCAAAGTCTCAGAATACGAAATCAATGTGCAAAAGTCACAAGTATTCCTATACACCAATAACAAAGAGAGGCAAATCATGAGTGCACTCCCATTCACAATTGCTACAAAGAGAATTAAATACCTAGTAATACAACTAACAAAGGATGTGAAGAACCTCTTTAAGGAGAACTATAAACCACTGCTCAAGGAAATATGAGAAGACACAAACAGATGGAAAAACATTCCACGTTCATGGTTAGGAGGGATCAATATCATGAAAATGGCCATACTGCCCAAAGTAACTCATAGATTCAATACCAACCCCATCAAGTTACCACTGAATTTATTCACAGAACTGGGGAAGAAAAAAGAAAAGAAAAACACCTTAAATTTCATATGGAACCAAAAAGGAGCCTACATAGCCAAGACAATTCTAAGCACCCCTCCACCAAAAAAAAAAAACCAAAGCTGGAGGCATCACGCTGCCTGACTTTAAACTTTACTACAAGGCTACAGTAATCAAAACAGCATGGTACTGGTACCGAAACAGAGATATAGACCAATGGAACAGAACAGAAGGCTCAGAAATAATGCCACACATCTACAACCATCTGCTCTTTGACAAACCTGACAAAAACAAGCAACGCCAATAGGATACCCTATTTAATAAATACCCTATTTATATACCCTATTTATCAAATAAATATATAATTAAATAGTATGTACCCTATTTAATAAATAAATATTTATTAAATAAATAACAGGCTAGCCATATGCAGAAAGCTGAAACTGGATCTCTTCCTTTCACCTTATACAAAAATTAACTCAAGATGGATTAAAGATTTAAACGTAAGAGCTAAAACAATAAAAACTCTAGAAGAAAACCTAGGCCATACCACTCAGGACACATGAATGGGCAAAGACTTTATGACTAAAACAACAAAAGCAGTGGCAACAAAAGCCAAAACTGACAAATGGGATCTAATTAAGAGCTTCTGTGCAGCAAAAGAAACTATCATCAATGTGAACAGGCAACCTACAGAATGGGAGAAAATTTTTGCAGTCTACCCATCTGACAAAGGACTAACATCCGTAATCTACGAAGAACTTAAACAAATTTACAAGAAAAAAACCAATCTCATCAAAAAGTGTGCACAGGATATAAACAGACACTTTTCAAAAGGAGATATTTATGCAGCCAACAAACTTACAACAAAAAGCTCATCACCGCTGGTCATTAGAGGAATGCTAATTAAAACCACATTGAGATACCATCTCACGCCAGTTAGAATGGTGATCATTAAAAAATCAGGAGACAACAGATGCCGGAGAGGATGTGGATAAACAGGAACATTTTTACATTGTTGATGGAAATGTAAATTAGTTCAACCATTGTGGAACAAAGTGTGGCGATTCCTGAAGGATATAGAAATAGAAATAGCATTTGACCCAGCAATCTCATTACTGGGTATATACCCAAAGAATTATAAATCGTCCTATAATAAAGACAAATGTATGTTTATTGCAGCACTGTTCACAAAAGCAAACACTTGAAGTCAACCCAAATGCCCATCAATGATAGACTAGATAAAGAAAATCTGGCACATATACACCATGGAATACTATGCAGCCATAAAAAAGGATGATTTCATGTCCTTTGCAGGGACATGGATGAAGCTGGAAACCATCATTCTCAGCAAACTAACACAGGAACAGTAAACCAAACACTGCATGTTCTCACTCATAACTGGGAATTGAACAATGAGAACACATGGACACAGGGAGGGGAACATCACACATCAAGGACTGCTGGAGGGTGTGGGGCTAGGGGAGAGATAGCATTAGGAGAAATACCTAATGTAGATGACAGGGTGAAGGATGCAGTCAACCACCACGGCACGTGTATACCTATGTAACAAACCTGCATGTTCTGCACATGTACCCTAGAACTTAAAGTACAATAATATATGTGTGTGTGTGTGTGTGTGTGTGTGTGTGTCTATTTATACAGAGAAATCCAAGGCAATAACAAGTCATATTTCTACCACATACAGTAGGCCATGCCTAAGATTTTTAACTTACGTCAGATCTTCTGTAATGTTTATGGTTTTAAAAAGCAAATAATATATGAATTCACTGTCTCTTGTTTTCAAAATTCGGGTATTATAGAGAAGGCGAAAGTTCTTTACTCTGCTTCCTCATTTTGACCCTTCCCAGAGGCAGTTACAATGATGCATTTAGTGGGGAGTAATACTACCAGTTCATCTTTTTACTTTTATAGATGTATAAAGTAAATAAATCCATATACAAAATACCATATATATATATTTGTGTATATATGTATCTACATATTATTCTGTGGGTCTTGTGTGGCATTTTCTTTAGTAATTTAAAAAATAACTATGAAAATCATACTATAAATATGCAGACCTAACAACTTACATGTTTTGTCATATATACTTCACATTTTTTAATAAAAGAAATTAAAACTTTTTTTTAAAACCTTCTATTGGCCCATTTTAGATTGATCCTGTGCCAATTCCCAGACTAGCTATTTTGGCTGCAGATGGGGTTCTATGACTAGCATGGCCAAGCATTCCAGTTTATACCTGTCATTTCAGCATAATGACTAATAGTGCACCCTCTCACTCTAAAGTTTGCCAGTTTCCATAGCATTACCTATTGAGTGTTCTTGCCAAAAAGTTTAATCTGGAGTTAAGTATAAGAAAGAAATAAGAAAAATCCGGATTGTGAGACATTCTGGATTAATATAATCATTGTGGGTTCTTGAAAAACATCAGTTGCATAAACGATATTGAAAAGGAGATTAAAAGAGAATACAAAACGTAATAACTGAATGAAATACATAATCCTGGGAAGTGGGGGAACACCTAAAAAGAATATTTGGGGAATAGGTGGGTGTGATAGCAACACCAGACTTATGTGGAAGAATATTCTTTGTGTCTGTGAGATAATACATGCTGAAGTATTTAAGGAAAAAGTGTAATAGTGTCTGCATTTTACTTTCAGATGAATCAGAAAAAAAGGGATATATCAATAGAGAAAGAGCTATAGAGCAAATGTCACAAAATGTTAACAGTTGTAGAATCTAGTTAATTTGGCGTATTGTATTTATTGTATTATTCTTTTGATACTTCTGTATGCTTGAAATTTTTCAAATTACAAAGCTGAGGAAAAAGTAACCCCATTTGGATAATAAATTGTAACCCTGTCTATGACTAGACTAACTCAAGTGTGTTGTCTTCCTTGAACAATTACCCATTATTGCCTGGCAGGGAAGCTAAGATATATAATAATAGGACTAGTCCCTTTCACAACGTATGTTTAAAATACAGGGAATAAAAACATATTTCCAAAGGATCTGAAACTGGGGAAGACTCACTGCACATCAGGCAGTGACCAATTTTTGTACTGTAACATGCAAATTATAACTAATCCAAATGCTTTTGTTCTTCTTTTCCATTTATGAGAAAGAATAAGCCAAACTGTTATTCTTTTAGTAAAGGAAATACCTCCTTCTCAATTGCTTCTCTGAAACAGCCAGAGTTACTTGCATGTGCCAAATAGTCAGAAAAACTTCACTAAGGGAGGCTTAAGAATTCTTTCAGTTATGGTCTTAAAATCTGAGTCCCACCCAACCTGAAAACTTTGGGCAGTTATCTCTTATTGCTGCTATTTCTAGAGCCTCCTCTTCCAATCAAAGCATATCAGAGCCTGCAAGCTTTCCTGCCACAAAGCTTTCTTTTTCTTTCCCTCCTCACTGCCCCCTCCCCACTCCACCAGCACAGAGTCACTGTGTTCCCCAGGCCGGGGTGCAGTAGCGCGATCCCAGCCCACTCCAACATCTGCCTCCCGGGTTCAAGCAATTCTCCCTGTCTCAGCCTCCCGAGTAGCTGGGATTATAGGTGCCCACCATCACATCCAGCTAACTTGTGTATTTTTTAGCAGAGACGGGGTTTTGTCATGTTGTCCAGGCTAGTCTCGAACTCCTGACCTGAGGTGACCTGCCCACCTCGGCCTTCCAAAATGCTGTGATTACAGGCATGAGCCAACACGCTCAGCCTTTTCTTTTCCTAAAATTCAATAAACATTTAAACAATGCCCATTATTCTTCATTTTATAATTTTGCAAGGTATTTGAGAAGTGAGACCGTAAATAGAAATCCAAGCTTGAATGTCAAATCTTGCGTTTCTCAAGTGTCACTCTGGAAAAGTTACTTTACATATCTGAGCCTCAGTTTCACCATCTGTAAAATGAGAATAATCATTTTAATAATCTAAAATGATTTAATAATCATTTTAATAATCACCTGCTTTTCAGGGCTGCGGTAAGTATTAGAAACAAATAAGGTAAAATACGTAATAGCTATTTCTAAAATATGTAATGGGAATGACAGAAACAATACATCTCCTGCCCTTAAGGAGCTCACTGTCTTGTATAACCTGTCTTTTCTTACCCATGTTTGCTACTTATCCCAACTGTTAGAACTTGTGTTCAAAACAAGTCAATGTTCCTCCATATAGGCAAGTACAACATAAATATATAGGCTTTCGATGTTTGAGGCAATCTAATTGCACAGCATCCTTTTTTCATTTGCATCTTGCTTTGTTTTATAAACATATCCCAATCAAAATGTATTACAGTGCATCAAGTTCTTAAAAAAGCATTTCAGATCTTTCTACATAAAATACACTTTCTCTGTGCACAAAGATAAATAGTATTCTGTTAAATTAACTTGGATTTTTTCCCATCACTAGATATATCTACATGTTTTTGAGAATAAGTAAGACCTTACTACAGAGTAATACATCACCGATATAACACAAGACACCAGCTGGTGTATTACTGGTGAAAATTCATTTTTTCCCAGAGTGTAGTCTTTATTAGCAGTAAACGTGAAATAGATAGAAAGAATGTAGTTACGCTATCTGATAGGAGGTTTGGATTCACAAAATCTGAAGAAAATTATTTTGGGTAGGAAATTGTTAGAGACCTCAATATCAGTGAATGAAACAATATGGAATACTAAAACTCACGGATTTTTGCTCTGAATTGAATATGTGAATTTCAAATACAGACTGGGAACTTGTTAAGGTTGAAGAACACAAATTATTCATCTTTATACCACAAATACGCTAATACAGAGTTAAAGTTGGATAAATTAGATGGCAAATAAAAAGGAAAAGTGCTGTAGAATATTAGAGGATAGAACCAAGAATAGCTTGAAGAAGCTCTTCATATGTGCTTTGAAAGATGGGTAGAATTTTTAGGGTGGAAAATGGGAAGAATAAGGCATTTCACATGGAGATAATGGTGCAAACAATGAAAAACATAGAACCTTTTCCAGGAACAGAAAGCAGGAGAGTTTGGCAAATATTTATGATAGGTGAAGAATAATAGTAATAAAATAAAAGCTGAAAACGTAGATGGGGCTGTCAATGCCATGCTGGACTGGATTCTATTCCAAGGGCTTTAAATATTTTGTTCAAATATTCCTCAAAGAATTTTGAAAAAGCTGTATACTACCTTGAACAATTTTTTCTTTGCTATGCTATATTTTATCTTAAATATCATAGTTTTAATAGTTGCAAGAATATAATTCCCAGCAATATTATAAATACTTAAAAGAAAACTTGCTATGGCAATCTTTTAATGTATCCACTGGAATTCAAAATCATTTATTTGAAAAATATGTGCTCAAGTTCTCTAAAGAATTCTACAGTTTTTTTTTCTTTCTTGAACTTGTGTTTTCATTCCCTTTCCTCCATAGAGGTTTATCCTAAATTCCCCAGTCTTTTCTCAATCACCCTGTTTTACTCCTCTGAAAAAAAATGTTTGAGATGTAAAGGAAATTTATTTCCTGTTACCAAAATGTTCTAGATTATCATTATAATGATTATCAGAACGCAATTGGCTAAAACATAAATATTTGAAAAATTTTGATAAATCATTATTAAATGTAAGAGTAAAAATATTAGAAATGTATTATTTAATAAGACAGATGTGGTATTTTTATTCATTTTGTAAACATTTGATAATGCCTTTATTGGCACATGATTTATAATCTGACTAGTTATATATTCTGATTTAAACATCATTTTCCCTCATTATTTTAAAGGCACTGCGCCATTATCTACCTTTTTTTTTTAAGGTTAGGCCTTTTTTAAAAAATTATTTCATGTATAAGTGGATGAATATTTAGTACAAAAAGTAGATTCAGCATCAATTCTGTGTCTCAGATTTTACTTTTAGAGATGTTTATAAGCATCATATAAATAAGTATATGAGAGTGAAACAAGTTCTATTATAGAAATAGCACATAATTATTTGAACCCTTGAGTTATTTGGCAGAAATTGTAATGATCTATCATAAAAAAAAATTATTTGAGACCATCATCCTATCATCTAACAACTCAATTAGATTCATCTTAATTTTATTCACAGCAAGGAATGAGACACTGTCTTATCAACAAGAGGATGTAACTAGAGTGCAATTATCACCAATATTTCAAGCTGCCCCTTTCTTAATACCAGAAATTCTAAAACCTGAGCTAATGCACAAAATTCATGATGAGTAAGCTAGGCATTTCTTTTGTCAGGTCTGAAAAGAGCAAATGAATAAGAAATCACTGGAAAGGAAAACACAAACTGTATCCCATCTCCACAGCAGGCAGGTCAATCTGAAAAAACTGACAATTTGGATACTAATGCTCATGAAATTACCTATGCCTAAGAATCTCTTGAGGAGTATTTGTGAGCCTCCTGCAATATTTGTACCCCAGTCAGGATACTGCTGCAATAGGGGACAATAGTTGGGTTTTGAGCAGGGAAGTAATCTAATAATAACTATGCTTAAGAAATTTTTTTTTTGGAAAGAAAAAGAGAGAAAAGAAAGAAAGAGCGAAAGAAAGAAAAGAATGAGAGAGAGAAAGAAAGAGGAAGAGAGAGAGGGAGAGAGAATGGGATTCTTGTTCTATTGCCCAGGCTAGAATGCAGTCTAAAAATGGGTATTAAAAACCTTTTTTATGCCAATAATTGTGCTTAACAATGGAGACAGGAAGGAATAAGGGATGAAAATTACAAACAAGCAGCCAATCAATATTTTATTTAAACCTGTGAGATGCTACGCAATTGCTGAGGAGTGATTTACTTCCAATTATGTGGTCACTTTTAAAATAGTTGTAATGTGATACTGAGAAAAATGTATGTTTTGTGGATTTGGGGAGGAGAGTTCTGTAAATGTTTGTTAAGTTTACTTGTTCCAGGTCTGAGTTCAAGTCCTGGATATCCTTGTTAATTTTCTATCTCGTTGATCTGTGTAATATTGACAGTGTAGTGTTAAAGTCTCCCACTATTATTGTGTGGGAGTCTAAGTCTCTTTGTAAGTCATTAAGGACTTGCCTTATATATCTGGGTGCTCCTGTATTGGGTGCATATATATTTAGGATTGTTAGCTCTTCTTGTTGCATTGATCCTTTCACCACCATGTAATGTCCCTCTTTGTTTCTTATGGTCTTTGTTGCTTTAAAGTCTGTTTTATCAGAGACGAAAACTGCAGCTTCTGTGGTTTTTTTTTTTGCTCTCCATTTGGTTGGTAAATCTTCCCCCATCCCTCTGTTTTGAGTCTTTGTGTATCCTTGCATGTGAGATGGGTCTAGATACAGCATACCGATGGATTTTATCCAATTTGCCTGTCTGTGTCTTTTGATTGGGGCATTTAGTTCCTTTAAATTTAGGATTAATATTGATATAGGTGAGTTTGATACTGCCATTTAATGCTAGCTGGCTGTTTTGCCCATTAGTTGATGTAGATTCTTCATATGGTGATATTCTTTACCTTTTGGTATGTTTTTGGAATGGCTGATACTGGTGGTTCCTTTCTACATGTAGTGCTTCTTTCAGAAGCTCTTGTAAAGCAGGCCTGGTAGTAATGTAATCTCTGAGTACTTGCTTGTTCGCAAAAAAATTTATTTTTCCTTCACTTATGAAGCTCAGTTTGGCTGGATATGAAATTCTGGGTTGAAAGTTCTTTTCTTTAAGGATGTTGAATGTTGGCCCCCACTCTCTTCTGGCTTGTAGGGTTTCTGCTGAGAGATCTGCTGTGAGTCTGATGGGCTTCCCTTTGTGGGTAACCCGACCCTTCTCTCTAGCTGCCCTTAGCATTTTCTCCTTCATTTCAACCCTGGTGAATCTGACAATTATGTGCCTTGGGGTTGCTCTTCTTGAGGA
>PVKP010006950.1:0-79872 GCA_004027715.1 Plecturocebus donacophilus | reverse complement strand
GTGATCACATAATAGGAAATAAATCACTTTAGTTTGCATAAGCATTTCACAGATTTAAATGAAATCCTGAGCAATAGAGCAAGATTCTCGTTCTCTCTCCCTCTTTCTCTTTCTTCCTTTTTTCTCTTTTATTCTATTTCTGTCTTAAAAAAAAAAAAAATAACTTCCCCTCTCTCTTTCTCCTTCTGAAAAAAAAAAACTAAAATAGCAACGAGAATGGTGTTATTCCTCTTTTAATACATAGAGAGAAATTTACCTTTAAATATAATTAAATTTGTAGCCTTGTCAGAATTTAATCAAATTTAACCATAATGTGGCACTTAAGGAATATTGCTAAATATGTTGATTGATCTTTCCTTTATGCTTCACACTATATAATTCACAAAATAGTCACAATGATATACAAAAAGAGAGAAAAATGTTATGGACTTCCACTTATACGTGAACACACACAGATACCTGGGGGAAATAATTCATTCGTCAATGAACATCTCTATATATGCTAACAAATTAGAGTTCTGGGAAGAAAATAATGAATTAAAAGATCACTTGACAAAAATGCTTAATTATTTCAGTACTTAGTTCCCCTGATGATATTTAGAAGTGGGAAGAAAAAGACATGCATGAAATGTGTTTGTGTGTGCATAACAGAGAGGGAGAAATAGAGATTGTAACTGACTATAAGCAGAACCATTTTGCTTAATTGTATTTCTAGCTACTGCTGTTAACTTTAAATTGCCTAGCTGGAGTTCTAGAGCACTGAAATATTGAGAGGATCTAGCTGCACAGTCACAGCAATTTTTAACTAAGATAAATTTCTAAACATGATCTAAATTTTGCTTTGTTTTGCTTTTGCTTCAAATGTGAAATGATCTTTTCCTTATTTGTAAGTGAAGGAAGGTGAAATATAAAAAATGAGAAACATTTTATAGCAACTCAGTAATATGGCTGCAATAATCATAAGGTATAATATTTTAAATAAAATTTAGGGAAACCTTAGTAAGCCATGGAATTTAGTTAAGACTCAATATGTTAGGGTTCATCAAATTATATTACAATGCAATGAGCTAATTTTGAAAAATATTTAATGTCATTCAAAAAACAATTTTGGGCTGGGTGTGGTCACTCATACTTGTAATCCCAGGACTTCAGGAGGCCAAGGCAGGAGGATTGCTTGAGCTTAGGAATTTGAGACCAGCCTGGCTGGGCAACATGGCAAAACCCTGTCTCTACAAAAAACACAAAAATCAGTCATGTGTGGCGGTGTGCACCTGTGGTTCCAGCTACTCTGGAGGCTGAGGTGAAAGAATGGTGTGAACCAGGGTGACGGAGGTTGCAATGAGCTGAGATCATGCTGCTGCACTCTAGCCTGGGCAATGGAGCCTCACTTTGTCTTGAAGAAATAAAAATTGTCATTTTGATTACTAAAATGATAATGATATTCAACATTTGTTGTGTACTTATTTTGTGCCATGGACTGTTTGCATCTGTTCACATATGTCATTTAATCCTTATAATAACCATTTGAAGTAGATACCTAATTTACAGATTGGAAAACAGAGGCATAGATAGAGTCATTTATTTAAGGTCACATAGCTACTGTATGTTGGCATTGGAGTTGAAACACAAAAAACTTGACCCCATAACTCTTCATTACGAGGATTCCAAAGAACATTATAATGTAACTAGCTGGAAACACCTCATATTTTAGATACTTTTTTACTCGTAATATTTTCTGTGAAGAAAACAGGTATTTTGATCAGCATTAACAAATAATTTTGTCATAAATTAGGTGATAATGAACACTCTTCCTGCTAGACTTGTTTCTTAGAGGCTTTTTTCTACCCTAGAAACATTTGTAGCTTAAATAAATAAAACAATATGCTAACCTAGTTCAGTATATCAAGCAAGGCTTATAGTTACATCATTACAGAATCTACACATTACTACAAAGAAATCATGAAGGAACAAAAAAGTAGATTGAAAAACTAAAAGAACTTGTCTTTGCATTAAAAAGAAAAGAGTATGTCTCCAGGGAGATTGCATAAAATGCATCAAACTTTAACTGCAGAAAAGCATGTTCTTAACTAAGATTGATACAGTATTTAATAAGCTAGAGATTTTAACATGAACATGTCAATATTCTTTCCTCATGACATAATTTTTGTGTTGAGATATATCTTCCTAAATTTCCACTACCAAGTTTATCTTAACTCCTATTTTCACATGGAGCCATCTATCCCATGATGTCTATGACTTTTAGAATCTCCATTACCATATACTACATTGGGCCTGGTTACTGGTTTATTAATAATTTTCTTCTTTTTTTGCTTTTTGTTTACTTTTTAGTCTGGAATCTTCAAAATTTGTCATATAAGAAAACTTTAAATTATTTGCTTACTCTATTACTCTAGTAAGAATTAAGCTGTTCCTATTGGTTTTGGCTCATATCACATCATTCTGATCATTCTGTGATGATTTTATTTGACTCAGAAGAAAGCCATCCTAAAAATTACTACTTGTCATCACTTCCCCTTATTCCCTCTGCTTATCTTATATTTTCCTAAATAGTCTTTTTCTCTGGGGAAATCGATGTCAGAATATTTAAAAATCTTCTTTAAGAGCTTTTCCCAGTATTTTACACTAAACACGTTAAAGCATCATAATAATGACAATATTTACTCGGTACTATATTATCTCATGTAATCCTTAAAGATAATTGTGAGTGAGACATTTTTTTTTCTGTTTTTGAAGGTGTACTAAAAAAATAAAATGAGGAAAAACTGCACACAGAGAAATTAAGTAATATGCCCAAGGACACACAGCAAGTAACACGAGCAAGCCAAACTTACTCCAGAGCTTCACAGAACACAAGTTTGATACTGTGTTCTTCAGAAGATCCCTGAAAAGACAGCCAGTTTTCAAAAGCATTGCTAACAACTAAATCAGTTCCACTTATATTTAGAACCCAAATTTTGACCTCCATGTATTGTTGACCAAATTCTCTTATCCTGATTACTGATCTCCCAATCCCAATCCCAGTTCATCTGTGGACCTTAATCTTCATGTCTGCCTCTTTAAGCCACCCCTTTTTTTCTTCCTATTGAGTTCTTGCTGCTAGAGTTTGGGGTCTTCACATCTACCTAAAATGGTCATCCATAAAGACGGTCTACCTGAAACGTCCCTATTATAGTTGCTCTGCTTTATTTATGTTGTTTCTTGAGACTGTGATTTTCATCCATTCTCCCTGGTTCTCTGATACATATATCTTGATCTCGGCTCATTTTCTTCTGTCTTCTTGATCATATCCTCGAAGAGCCTTGTCGCAGGCGGTAATTTCATTAAGTAGGAAACAATTTGTTTGTTTTGTGGCCATTTGAGTTCTTAATAATATTCTCATTGTCTGGGCATGTAAAAGTGCCATCATTAGCTGACTGATGTCTTTGTCCAAGTATATTTGAAATTCTCAGCTACTTCTCAGATCCTTGACTTTCTTATATCATGTCCAGAATATTTTTATCCTTTTTAATATGTAGTTGTATATGTTACTTTATATTTTATATAAATTGGTGCCTTTATTTTGACGGGATTTAATGATACAATTTTCAATTACATTAGGCTTCAAGACAATATTTCAAAATATTCTTTATAGAACACAGCTACCTGAAACACCTGTAAGTTGATAATTTGAATTCATGTAATAAAAATGTCTTTTTGACTTCATCAGTTTTGTACAATATGACATAATGAGTTTAATACAATAATTAAATACATTTCTAAAATATAGGTTAAATAACCCATTCCTATGGAACCCAAAGTAAAATAACTTCAGGTACACCCAAAGTTTTCCAAAACACTACTTTCACTCTGCAAAGTGTAAAGAATTAAAATTAATTATTTTAATGAGACTACACATTCACTAAGGTACATTGATAGAATTAAATAGGCTTTGGAAATGCATTTATTATTATCTGGCTACTTTTGTTGATTCCTCAGATTCTAATCAAACTTTCTGAAGGCACTTTCAATTACTATTTAATTATTTTACAGTGTATTTGCTGTGTGCCTCTCATTAAATCAGCAGCCATTGATTTCATCTGTCCAAACACTTTAGATGAGTTTTTTGGCTCACTTCTCTCAACTCCTGGCAGCTCTGAAATCTTCAGCATATCCTCTGAGATATGATTTAAAAAAAAAAAAAAGAAGTTTCTACAGTGCTTCCTTCTTGAGTTCTCTCCTCTTTAAAAGAGACATTAACACCTGTATGCTTGGTAAGAGTATGGTGGCCATAATAATGCAGCATCTGGATAAATGACTCCTAGTGGACAGATATTTTAAAATTGTGAGTGGAGTTAACACATAGAAGAGATAAGGTGTTGGACAATTGAGCTTGGGCTATCATAATAAAAAATTTAATATTTTAGGGCTGCTTTATTATAAGAACAAAAGCTTACCATGTAAATCTTCAGAGAGGTGAATCAAGATCAATTTGTAGAGGAATCAAATATGTAGACTTAGTATAATTACACTAAAGGATAAAATATAAATAATATACCATGTCAAGAGCTTTTAGTCACTGCATTTCAGTACAATTCAACAAACACTTATCCAGTCCCAACAACAGGCACTATGGCACTGTGCAAGGAACAAAGATATTATCAAGATTAATACTGCACAATATCAAGTCAGGGCAGATCTCTGTGCAACTACCTCTGGTCTTAAGATGCTTTCTGTTCTATCTACGGGTCGTGATTATGCAGCATCTCATTACCTCCTGCAGTTTTGGCAGTTAACACTGACTATTAAAGCTCCTGTTTCTTACTACCCTGGTTTCTAATAACATTTATCTCAATTTTGTCACTCTGACCCAAAGCAGTTGAACATGCTTCACTTAATTTTCTTCTGTCTTTATGAGACTAGGCCAAGATAATAATAGCACTTTACTAAAGATTCAAAGATAATAAAAGGGTATTATTAAATGGATTAGGCAAAGAGTTAAGATTAGCAAACAAATGTGACAGAAATTAAGATCTACAACTCTGACACATCATGTCTGTGTTTTCACAGCAGGGTTCTCAGGCCTAAATGTTCATTATAAATCATTTTAGAATTTTATGAAATGTGAAGATTTTGTGGTCTGAGGGAGGGTACGATCTCCCAGGTGATGCTGCTTCTGGTCCTAATGTTCTGCTGACTACTGAGTAGTGAGGGCTTCTTAGATGCCTTAACAGTCTAAGGGGTTTCTTGCATCCTGTCACTCTGTGTCAAAATTCAGTTTCACCTTAGGGTACCCTTAAGCACACATGATCTGCTCAGACTCTAGTTCAGAGTGAATGAGGAGCTAGGAAGAAAATAAAGTGCCCTCTCACCCTCAAATACTATCCAACTTCCCAGATGATATCTTCTGAGTAGCTAGGGCTACAGACACATGCTGCCACCATGCCTGGTTAATTTAAAAACTTTCTGTAGAGCCACGGATCCTGCTTTGTGGCCCACACTGGTCCCTACTCCTGGCCTCCAGCAATCCTATTGTCTTGGCCTCCCAAAGTTCTGGGATTAAAGAAATGAGCCACTGTGTCTGACCTTCCTTTTCTAATAAAATGATTTTTTTTTCAGTATCTTAAAACTAGAGAATCCTCTGTTCAAATAAAATCTTTAAGTGTAAAGAAAGCCAAGCAATATAATTAGGGCTCCTCTTTATAAAGGGATAAAGTGAATAGCTGTGCAGCAAAGGAGTCACAGACACTTATCAGAAATACCACATAGCACAGATACAAAAAAGATGTTTGAGAGGAGGTAGAGGCCTCTTAGATAGGCCTCATCCCAAGCAGAAGAACACATGCAATCCCCAAACTTTACTAACCCACAGGTGAGGCCAGGCATAGATGTGTTTAGGCACTGTGGCCATCTTTCCAGAAGACTGAAGTCCCATACTCATGGCAAGCACAGAACATCTAAGAGACTATGGATCAATGGAAGTCCTCTGGTTGAAGAAGTACTTTTATTAGAATGGGGCCTCAGAGCCCAGTGACTTCTATCAACTTGTTCTTCTGTTGAGCCCACCATTCAGAGCTGCTAAGCCAACTGTCTGCTATATTGCCAGAAGACAGAACAAATTAGTGTACAGTGCCATGTATTTGTATCTTTTCAGCACATCTTCCTTCCTTATCTGTATATAAAGAAAAATTTTAAACAACTTACCTCTACAAAGTCCCTTTTGTCACTTAATGTAACATAGACATATACTGGACAACCACGGGGCAACGGTCATTGTGGGTATTATGAAGGGTAGCCAAATTCCATCTGTAACATTACACAAACATCAACCAAAAGAAACTTTGTGTGGCTATAATAGTATCGGGCACAGTAGACTCTACTATAGAGATAAAGGAGACAATTCATAATGTTTAAAGGGTCAGTTAAATGGACAGAATAGCAATCACAGCTTTGCTTACAAGGTGATGGTAGGCATGAATCAACAGATAAAGAAAACACATAGTACTTAAAGCCTTATAATTCAAAATAAATCCAGTTACAGTTATTTTTTAATCAAAATGTAGGAGAGATTTTAGAAAAAAAAATCTTAATAGCAGACAGAGGAAAAGATAGCTCATATGCAAGGAACAACAGTAGACTCTAAAACAATATTAACTAAAATTTAAAAAAGTAAAATAATATCCTCAAAATTCTATAATATAATATTTATCAATAAATAAGCAGGAAGCCAGCAAAAATAATCTTAAAAAAGAGAAAAACCAAAAATATTTTGGATGAACAAAATTAGAGATAACTACATAAATATCCTCATTAAGTTATTTTTAAAAACATACTTCAGTAATATGGAAAAAAAGAGATACTAAAATAAATATCGGAGAAGTAAATGTTGTCATGTGTTTAAATTTTACCACTGAATGTATACAAGCTATAAGCAGTCTTACATATGTTGCTAAAATATTCAAATAAAAAGTATTAAAATGCTCACATGTCACAAGGAGGGAGTGTTTTAGCTCCTTTATTGTTCTGGAAGAAGTTAAAGTATTGATTAATTCAGGTACTGCATATTCGTAGATGCATGAGAATACTTCAAGAAGAGTAAATTCAACCAATCAGAATAAAAGGCAAAAAAGAGAAAAGCATGGAAGTTATGGTGAGACATATAAGGGGAAATACAAGTTAAAAATCAGAAACAATTCTCCCTGTTGAAAATAGAAGAGACTTTCCACATTCTCTTTTCTTAGAGCAAGTACTCAGTATTGTTTACATGGAAAACATGTATATAATGGGTTGTATCTGTTTCACTGTAGGAAAGGGTGAAAATCATTTATATCTTTGCAGTCTTTTAGGAAATTGGTCACAATGCACAGTATGTTCTGGATTAATGCTTATTTAATAATAACATGGTTTTCTATTTTCCTAACTTTGTAGAGAGGTTTTCTGGGTTAGGAGGAAATTTTGGTTTTAATTTCATTTCCCCAACAATTCTGTCAATGATGTCTGAAAGACCCTAAACAAATGGACAGCTGAAGGTCTGTGGCCACACCAAAGTCAGTTCTTTTTCTGTGGATACATTAACATATTTACTGAGACTCTTAGTTAGGCCTCATCCCAAGCAAATGAATTACTGGTATTTATGCAATGCATTGAATTCTAAGGAAAAAAAAAAAAAAAAACTGATTCAGAATCCCAGAAGAAAAGATTGAAAAAATGGGAGAGGAAATTGGAGAAATAAAGATACTTTCCCTTTTACAGAAACCTCCTGCTTCTTTTTTGGGGTGTCCTTGCTCCCTCTGCTTCTCCTGCTCACCTCCCCTCACCCCTATTGCCTCCAATTCTAGCCACTGCCACTGTCTCAAGCTAACTCCCAGGGAGAGGGAGGTGATGGACAGTTCCCCTCATTGATAGATTTCTCTGTAAAGAGAGATGAGGGCACAGCCTCTTTTACTGAAAAGAATTACCTGCTGTGTTTGAGGACGTGGTTTTGCGTGCCTTGTGGCCTACTCCTGAGCCACTCCATGTCTTAGCCCAGAGTCCATTCAGGAGTCCCTTAATATCCGCACATCTGGTAGCTAGGAAAGCAGATATGATAAAGATACTGAAGGAATAATGAAGAACTTGCATAGAGGCTCTGATCTTGTCTGACAATGAGAAGGAGAGTAGCTGCACTGTTTACTTAGAAAAAGCCAAGCTGACTAGGTGTTAAACTGATGAATGTCACCGCAGGAAGGGAAACCAAAATGCCATGCATTTTACTTTTTTTTTAATTTGAGGAAACCCACTCTTTTTCATTCAGATCCCAGCAAGCTAATGTGATGGGGTCCAGAAGATCACCACATCAAGAAATCTGGTGGCCAAGGAAAACCAGCTATCCACGATCCCCACAATGGTGGAAGAAATAAGGGTGTTAGCGATGCTTCAAGAGCAGTGGCCAGAAGCCATACTTAAACCCTTCCTGGCAAAGATGGGCTGGGAGAGGTTACAGCCGTGTACCTAGAAGGCAAGTGAGTCCTCCATTGATTTCCATAAGCAGTTTGTTGAGATTTTCTGAAAATTCACTGGTATGAACCCAGAGGCAGATCAAAATAATACTCTAGTCTTAGCAACATTTATCTCATTTCTCCTTGGTCTACATTAGGGCTATCCAAACCCAAGTTAAAGTAAAGGTGGTAGGAATTCCACAGTTAAGAGTCTAAAGTAGGGAATACTGGCATATGGCTCAAAATTGGAAAAATATTGGAGGTAGAAGAGAAACTGGTGAACCATATATGTCAATACTTTCCCTCAGTATAATTTAACTTTGCCTTTTCAGATAGCTAGCTAGCTAGCTAGCTATATATTCTGTAATTTCCTTGGAAATTTCTCATTTTCTATTTGGTGGTAATAGATCAACACAGATGGTTGGCATTTTGGTCAGTTTTCTACTTTTTCTTCCTCCCTAACTCTCATATAGGTAGGTTCTCTTATTAAGTGACATGTGTTTTTACTTTCCCTTTATTCTTCAGTAAATCTATTGGAGAGAAACTTGTTGTGTAACATAAATCTGTTGTATTCTTTACTCCAGATGGAGTGGCTATGGAAGAAACCCATTGGAGAAAATGTCCCAGATTTGGTTGCTATGTGCCTTCTGAAAGCAAAAAGTATGGCAGAGAACAGCAGTCTCACACTATGCTAGAAAAGCATGCTGATCTAAAACGAATCATTGCATCAACTTGGGCCCTAGGAAATAGTGATACTGCTATTATATGAAATATAGAACCAATAAAAAATGGTTTACCAAAAGCATAAGCTATGGCCATGTGCAAAACAATATCCTTTGTCAAGAGCTTAATTAAAAAATAATGAAACCAGTTATACAAAATTAAACAAGGAATGATATTTTACAAAAGCACTTACCCTGTAATAACTCTATACTTCTAATAAAGGAAGAAAGGTTAATTTAATGAAGATGACTGACACTGGATACATTTGGACAAGATTCTACCCACGAATCTTTGTAATTCCTAACTCTTAAACTATCCTGACTTAGGACTTCATTACCATCGTCTGCAAAGTATTTTTCTGTAATAGATGTGTTCTGCAATTTATTGTCCTTCCTTTTTTCTTTCCTTGGTTCCTTCCTTTCTTTTTGTTCCTCTAGTGGGTGAGTCTAAATTATTGTTTGCATTTGCTTATGAAAGAGTCCAGTATTTGTGGTTAAAAAAAAAAAGACCAGAAGTATTTGAGGATTCTTCTACTATTTTCTCTAGTCATTCACAAAATATAAAATACAATAAAATAAAAAAATTCTGCCTCACCAGAAGGATCTACAATTATTCAAAATGTGGATGAATGTTGGTAGCTTCAGAAACCAGGGAGTAATACAAAATTGATCATTATGGCTTTGTTACAATTCTTTACTTCAAAGGGGTACAAAACCCCATTAGACAAATTGCAATATTACCAAACTGAAGTAAAATCTTTGGGAAATCAGTTATCAGCTGTAGGCCACAGAGTGTTAGGTCCAAGAATCAGCTCAGTTTGCAGGTAAAATTCCTACTACAAAAACAAACAAAAAACTTAGGCACTTTATGGGACTTGTGTAATATTGTAGACAGTAAATTATAGCTTTTGCAGAGCAATAAAACCTACTATGGAGCAATTGAATGATAATCCTCCAGATCCTCTGGTTTGGTCTCAAGAATTTGAAGAGGCTTTTGAACAATCGAAATAGGCTATAGCCTTTCCCTCAGGTTACAAGTTTTGAAAAACCCAATCTGATTTATTTGATATTTATATTCATATTACATATTTGGTAATAGTTATTGATGATAATACACTCAGGAAAAATAACATGATCTAGTTAAGGCTTCCTATTTGTGACTTATAAAACCTAAAAAACTTTTTTATCTGTAATTAAGTCTGCACAAGCAGATGAGTTAATAGAAGTTAGTCGATGTATGATTTTTTAAATCTGGACTTAAAGTAAATATATATTCTAATAATGAATATAGGCTTGGTGTCAATAACAAGCAATAGAGGAATTTTTTAAGGGAATTTCTTTTTACTTCAATGAGAACTAGAATATCTCTTGAAAAATTTGTAGGTTATTTGTTAGAGGCTTTTCAACTGCCTGCTTGGATATCAGTAGTTCATCATATAGCTCACACACTACAGGATGAAATTTGTAATGTCAGTAATTTTGCTAGAGAATTGCAAAGGCTGATAAACTTGGCAAATCCCAAGCTTGGAAATTCATCTTTTAATAAAATAAAAAACATTTATTCATTTTCAAAAATATTTTTTACAAAAGAAAGGGACAAATGGATGATAAAAGAAGCTAAAAGATATTTATCTGGACTATGGAATTTACTAAACAAAATAATTTCTATACCATAGTTTCTAATTAGCTTGGTTAGTATTGTGTCACCAACAAAACTATCTGACTATAGGAGAATTTTAAAGGTAGTAGACTATCACTAAGCCTAACAAAAAGAAAGTTATTGAAAACATTTAAGAAATATGTTATGTGTTTACAGAATTCTTACAGGTTACTCCCAAAATAAATGCAGAAACTTTTTCCTGACCAACTTTACTGGTAATCTGGTATCAGTTGGATTTCATAGAACTAATCCTCACAAAAAGGAAGAACTTTTATTAAGTTCTGGTTGTATGATGTCTGGATGGTCCAAAGTCTTTCCCTCTTTATAAGCCAATAATCAAACAGTGATAGAATACATGTAATTCCTGCTTTTAAGATACCAGAGCATATTGAGTAAGACAACAGAAGTCATTTCATTTCTATTGTAAATATTATGTAAATATTTGCAGATTCCTATGATATTCAGTCCTTTGGACAAGTAGAGCAAATGACTCAAACTAAAAATCAAAATAAGCAAATTCATTGGCTAAGATTTTGCAACCTAGTGTGTTAAAATGGCCTAAAGATTTACTATTAGCCTTATTAAAAATTACACTGATGCTAAGAAGCATACATGGAATCTTTCTTTTTAAATTTATGTGTGACGGTCCCATGAATATAAGGACAGAGACCATATATTATACATGATTTAATGGAATTCTCTCCATCATGTTCAAGGGCTTTTCCCTTCCTTAGAATCTGGAGGCAAAAAGTGATAAGGACCTGGAAGAAACAGCTGGGAAAAGTCTGCTAGCTCAATTGAACAGAAGATTTTGTCTACATAAAACTAAAACTAAAACAGGCTATCATTGAACAGGGGTGGGAGAGATCAAGTATTGGTAAGTACCCACGTAACTATCAGATGGCTTTCTACCTTCACAGTTCTCCTATAGTCAGATCATTTTGTTGATGACACAACAATAGTAAGCAAGCAAATAGAAACTACAGTATAGAAACTATTTTATTTAGTAAATCCCATAGTCTAATTAAATTTCTTTTGGCTTCTTTTATCATCCATTTGTCCATTTTCTTTTGTAAGAAACATTTTTGAAAATGAATACATGTTTTTTATGTGGGAAAGGGAGGGAAGCCAGTGGATTCTCGCTTTCCATGAGAGGCTAGCACCTCTGGATTCCTGAAGTATGATTCCCACAAGAGATTTGATACCTAAATTTTCTATAGTAGCTGGTATTGGTAGTAAACTAAACCAAAAGGAGGTGTTTAAACAAAGATATTGCAAATCTTATAGATATCTTGCTGTCCTATTCACAGTTGGATTTTTTTCTAAGTACTTTAAAAATCACATTTTACTGGAAAACAAACGGAATTTAATACAGAACATTTTTGATCTGTATTCAAAGCAATGATTCCTAAAACTTCATTTCTGATTAGCTCTAAACTCTAATCTGAATATAAACAGGATCTGGATTTGTAAATTCAAAAAACCTGGTTATTGACAGAAAAAATGTGAGAAGCACCTTCATGAATATTTTTGTGAATAACAAAGTAAAAGTAAATGATAGGCATTTCAATACAACTGAAGCCCTAAATTTGACCAAAAAATGTTTTGTTAACTGGTTGATTGCATGATGATCCACTAAACAAGAAGAAATCTGTCCAGGTTTTGGCCTATCCTGTAATCCCAGCATTTGGGGAGGCCGAACCTGGCAGATTCCTTGAGCTCAGGAGATTGAAATCAGCCTGGGCAACATGGTGAAACTCCATCTTTACCAAAAATACAAAAGTTAGCCGGGAGGGGTGGCATGTGCTGTTGTCCCAGCTACTTGGGAGGCTGAGGTGTGAGGATCGCTTGAACCTGGGAGGTGAAGGCTGCAGTGAGCCTTGATCATGCCACTGCACTCCAGCCTTGGCAGCAGAGTGAGAACCTGTCTTAAAACAAAAAAAGTCTATCTAATAGAGAAACAGAAGCCTGGTATTTACATTCAGAGACTGCCCAAACCAGTTCTAATATCACTAGATTCCCTTTGGAATGAAAGTTCTCTCCAGTCCCTATAGATCAATAAAGATGATTACGTGTTATTTATGGAGATTTGGTTGACTATTTTAATCCTATACATAGGGTCTCCAGTTTTTGTACCTTCTTTCTGTGTTGTCTTGATTGAAAATCACAGAGTGCTTTCATCACTCTGTGACCCAGTGAGCTACAGGTTTTTCCTGAAGGCTTGAATCCAAAAAAGAGCCTTGACAATTCATTCCCAGGTACTGATAAAGGTATCTAGGTTATTGCACAAACATCATCCCAGACTCAGCCAAACCTCTTAAACCTTTATATAAACTCCCTACCCTGATGCCTTCACCATGGACATAGCTAGGTAGAGCACCCCTTTTCTCTTGCTGCCCATGGTAAGTTTCCCTAACAAAGGCTTTGAACTAATCACCCTGGCATTTAGTGCCTCTTTCTTTGGAATCTCAGTGGGCTCCATCTGGGCATGGTTTGGGGCACTCCCTTGTGGAAACCCCTGCTGCTACTTTTAAAGCTACTCCAGCCATGTGTTAGGCAGGATGAAACAGTTTAATTATTAATTTAGATTCATTGTAAAAAATAAAATTAAAAAAAGAAGGTCATATAGTGGAATAGTTCTAAAGCCTTGAAACAATTAGAGCCATATACATTAAACACTGAAATTTCAGTCTGTACAATTCAATGGGTTTTTTGTAAGACTTTGATGGTAGATGGTGGCTATGGATGTCTTTGCATATTATATCAGAGGAAACTATTTAAAAAGATAGAACAATGACTAAAGGGCCTAAATTGTTATATGAATCTAATGATACTCATGTGTTTACTTCATTTTAGTCTTGTTTCCAAAGCATTTTGGTTGTAATGCAGACATTCCTTTTATAATTTATTTTTCTTTTCTTTTTCAGTAGGCGCATTGATGTGTCCCGACCTACCATTTCATCTGGAAGCACAATTTTACAAAATTTACATATCCACAATAATTGTCTCATTTATGCCGTCTTTACTGGTGACACCCTACTTTTATTACTTTTAAAAAAACAATTTTTAGAACAGTTGTCAGATTACAGAAAATTGAAAGTACAAGGTTTCTACATACCTATTTTGCTCCTACAGTTTGCCTCACTTTTATATCACTTTTAAAAAGTGATATAATAATAGTACAGTAGTGTATTTCATTTGTTACAATAGAAGAATCAATACTGTTACATCATTATTAACTAAATTACATAGTACGCATTCATATTTGCCCTTTGTGCAGTAAATTCTATGGATGTTATGTTGACAAATACATAATGTCATGTATCCACCATTATAGTATACAGAATAATTTCATTATCCTAAATATTTCATGTGTTCCACCTGCCTGTCCTTTCTTTTTTTCCCCACAAAGCCCTGGCAATAACTGACCTTTAGTTTGATTCTCCCCAGTTTTCCTTTCCAGACTGTTATGTATTTGGAATCACATAGGATTAAGCGTGTTGAAACTGACTTCTTTGAGTTAGCAAGATGCGTTTAAGTTTCTTCCATGTCTTTTTGTGACTTGATAGCTTATTTCTTTATAATGCTGAATATTTGTTTTGAATGGATATGCCACAGGTTGTTTATTCACTCAGTCATTGATGGTCATTTGGTTATTTTTAGTTGTTGGCAATTATGAGTAAAGCTGCTATAAACATTTGTTGGAAGGATAAATTTAAAAAAACTCTATGAGTAGGCATGTCATAGTCAAACTAGAAAATCAAATACAAAAAAATGTTGAAAGAAGGCAGTGAAAATATTTCTAATTTCTATCTTCTGTTTCTTATTGCTGTAATTCATTTCACTTATTGATGTTACAAAAAACAAACACATTATTTCTAATATTATTTTGAACAAACTTATCCATTAGATAAATTAATAAGAAAGAACGTATTTTACTTTCATATATTTCTTCTTTAACACTCTTCATTTCTTTATGTAGACAGGAGTTTCTAACCCATATCATTTTTCTTTTCTTGGGGGAACCTCCTTTAATATTTCTTGCAAGACAGTTCTGCTGAAAGCAAATTCCCTCAAGTTTTCTTTTTTTGAGAAGGGTTTATTTTTTCTTTCACTTTTGAAAGATAATTTCACTAGATAGAAAACTCTAGGTTAATGGTGAATATTTCATTCCATTCTTTTCTTGCTTGCCTAGTTTCTAAGGAGAAATTCATTATAACTCTTACCCTTCTTCCACTGTAGGGAAGGTATTTCTTTTCGTCGCCTTCTTTCAACATTTTATTTGTCTTTTTTGATTTTATATATTTTGAATATTATATACCTAGTTGCAGAATTTTTTAAAATTATTTTATCCTGCTTTGGGTTTTTAAAGGTCCTCTCTATGTGGTTTGTTGTATGACATATATTTTAGGAAATTCTCAGCCATTATAACTTGAAATACATTTTCTCTTGTTTCTCCTTTTGTAATTCTAATTATGCTTACATTTTACATATTGTTTCCCACAGTTCTTTATAAACTGAGTTTAAAAAAATTTTTTTCTTCTTTGTTTTTGAGTTGGGAAATTACTACTAACATATCTTCATGCTCACTCATCCCTCCTTGGCTTCGCCCAGTCTACTTATAAAACCACCAAAGGCATTCATTATTTTTATTACAGCTTAAAAAAAAATCCTAGCTTTCTCTTTGACTCTTTCTTAGAATTTTCCTTTCTGCAGACATTATATATCTTTTTTCACATGTTGTCCACTTTTTTCATTAGAGCCCTTTGTAGTTTAATCACAGATGTTTAAAATTCCTCTTCCGATAATCTCAATCTCTGACATTCATGTGTCCAGTTCTGTTGCTTGCTTTGTTTCCACAGACTGAATTTATGCTTCTCTATGTCTTGTCATTTTCACTGAACACTAGACATGATGTTGCAGGTAAAAAATAGAAACTGAGGTAAATAGGTCCTTAGTCTGAGGTTTTATGTTTATCTGAAGAAGTATTAGGCCATGTTTATTGTGTTTAGTGTTTTCTGGAGCTGTAGTCATCAGACGCTAATTTTTTTCTAGTGTCCTTGTTTCTGCCTTTTGTGTGATCTTTAGTTTCCTTAGAGATTCATTGTTAAATAGAAACTAAACTTTGCAGTTATTTCAGCGGTAATTTAATTATAAGAAAGCTCTATTGATGTGGTGGTAAGCTGGAAGAGGGGTAAAAAATTGTAATTCAATGACTAAATCTTAGTCTATTAAGACTTTGTCTTTTGGGCTGTGATCTTCCCTAGTGCTTGTCAGTTCCCCCTTCCCCACTGCCAACACTTAGTTGAGAAAGGCTCGACGATACAGCTGAAGTCGATTTTTTTCCTTGATCCATGTTGATTATTAGGGCATTTCTCTTTTTCCAGATCAACCCTGGTCAAATGCTCCCTTTTGATGACAATCTCTATTTTTAAGGAGAACAGAATGAGCTGGCTATATTTTAAAAGGTTACTTGTCTTTTACACAGAGGCTGGAGGGGATTTTTCTCATTGTCAACCTGAGAAACTGGTGACTTTCTTGGAAGGAAAATTCACAAAAGTGTGGGGCCTCCCTAATCCAGAGTCCCTAAAAGTTTTTCTCTTTCTAACTAGCCAGGGCTCAGTCTTCAGCACTTAGTAATTACCCTTTAAGTGTTTCTACCAATCGTTGGCTCCAGCAGTTGCTTCTGCTTGAGTTAAACTGTGTTTCTTTGTATTCTTCAGTTTTGGTGGTAGTAATTTGTCCTGAGACCTCAATTCCCTGGTCAAGCTAAGGAGAGTTATGGATTTTTGTTTGGTTATTGGTTGTGAAAAAGGAAACTTACCAAACTGGAACTAAAAGTCTAATTACCATTAGAATGTGAACTACTCAAATTATTCATCAAGCCCATTGGTAAAAATACAAGTAAGTGCTCCACATGTAAGTTTGGTTTTAGTCTGTACCTGGGTGCACACTACAACTCTGTTTTCTGGCCCTCTTCACATCTCTCTCTCTCTCCCTCTTCTCACCAGAGTGCAAAGAGATGTCTGGATCTCTTAAACACCAAACAACCATATCTAAAACCAACCTTCCATCCTCTGCTCTTGCTCTCTTGAGACCGTTCACCATTAATGTGTACATATGGGGCTCCCTTGAGCAATGATATCCTTCTCAGAGTTCCAAAGTCTCCCTCCTTTCAGCATTCCCTACAGTGTTTCTGTTTCTTGTGCTAGACTTTGTCTCAAATATGTTGTTATATCCCTGCCCTACTTTTGTTGTCCTAACTGTTTTCTTTCTTTCTTTTCTACTCTTATGGGAATAGAAAAAACATATGGACTTCCTCCTATATATTGAATGGGACATCTCATAACATTGATTTTTCTACATCCTAAAGTTGGTAAAGACAGTGAGTTTTCAACTCTGCAAGAATGAGAAGTTTCACTCATGTTCAAGTGTGCTAAATAATTTTAAAACCTAATTTCAAAAAAGGATGTTTATTTTCTACTTGAAACTTTAAAAAATAAGATTGTAAATGGCAATTGAGGTTAAATGGTTACATTTTTGTTCTAGCATATATGAAACTTCCTGCTACAGAATTAAACCCATTAGTCTTACAGGTGAAAGACAAAAGAAAAAAAAATTACAGAGTATAAAAATAAGATTTATTTCAAAAAATATTGTCTATATATATGCTCAGTGAGTATTTCTATTATATAGTACTTTTCCACAAATTTTCTTCTCAGTTTCTTTTTCAATTTTTCTTATCTTATGAATAAAGTTATAAAGTCTCAAATATGTAAAAAATAAAGTCATCATATTTCTCATGTTGGAAACAGAGCTTATTTAGACTCAACAGGTATGAAAATAAAATAAACCAGACTTTAACTTCAAGTTTTAGCATTCTACTCTAGGCCATATTTTAAGAGATGTGAAAAATATTCTTTCAAAATGAATAACACTGAGCGATGCAATCAATGGCAACAATAAAACATAATTGGCTGATTTTCAAAGTGGAAAAACTTTTGATTGCATGTATGCAAGATCAGATGTAGCAAATCCATATGCCTGCAAACCAAGCAACAATTTTAAAAAATATGTTGTCTCAGTTCAAAATGAATGAGATGTGGCTGGTGCTCCATCAATGTAAAAGTTTGTGGCAGGAGTAAGTTTTGGCAGACTGCGTCTAGAGGCAATGGTAGAAAAACCAGTGTAATGAGTAGATGTGATAGAGATTTGACAAGTCAAAAAGTAAGTGAAGGATTTTTAAAGAAAGGGATAGTATACCTGAGAGCTGAAGAGCAACAGAGTGTTAACTAAAAAAGCAGAAACTGGATGTGTGTGCCAGTCAGAAGAAATGTGGATACAGTTCCAGTGCCAGGCACATATCACAAGGTGAGGGAAACAGACAGCTAAATTGAAGCAGAAGGTATCACGGAGCATCAGTGAGACAAGCCCAATTATAAAAGGCTTTTGAAGTTTTGTCTATTTTATTGAAAGCAAAGAATGGCAATTACGAATATAAGTATCAAGGATTATTGGAGGCAAATGAAAGTATTTTGATCAAAGTTGTATATCTAAAGGATAACTCTGGAAGTCATGATGAGACAAGACATAAAGAGAAAAGAATAGATAAAGGTAGTCATTAGGCAATTATTGTAGTACTTAGATAAGAGGGAAAAATAGCTTTGACTAGGATGGAAGGAAGAGGTGAAGAAAAGTAAGTCAATTAAAGAGATGTAGGAAATGAAATATATAATACTGGTTATTTTAATCATCAGGTTCTGTGGCATATCAAAAAATTTTAAAATCCTTCTGGCTTACAACAACAAACATGTATTTTCATGCTCATAGGTCTAGAAATTATCTGTCATTTATGTGGTTTAGACTGGACTTGCCTGAACTTTACTGGACTCTAGGCTGCTACTGATTGGGTTCAGGGTTGCTCTATGTGCCTTCATTCTGAGGCTTAGGATAGAGTGTGCTGCTGCTTCAGACATGCTGTTTTTAAGGTGGTTCAGCAAAGTTCAGAAGGGCAAGCTAAACTACATACAGGGTGTTGGCAAGTATGAACAAAACACTAACATGGGAAATGGTGTGGATACATAATTGTATTACAGGTGAATGTTGAATTTGATCCATTATTCAATCTACCAAAGTGTTGCATATAGCACAGTGATTATAGCTGAAGCAGGACTCCAGAATGATGACTATCTTTGCATAACTTATATGCATCATTGGATGAGTGATAGTATCATTGATTTCTATAGAAAGCAATGAAAAGAAACTAATCACGTAAGTGGAGTAAAATAACAGTTTTGATATGTCAAATTTTAGTTGTCTTTTGAAGATCTAGAAGAATTCAAGTAGATAATTAAATATAAGCCTCAAGCTCAGCAAAGAGATAGATGTAGGGAATAAAAATCTCGATATCTTTAGATAAGTGGTAATTTCCATTTATATATGAACATTTCCCAGGGATACCACAACATGAGCAAAGGGTAGAACCAAGGACGTATACTGAGAAACTCAACTATTTTATACTTAGATAGAGAAAACTACACCTGTAACCAGAGCACAAATAATTAGTTAAACAGGGAAGAGAAAAAGTGGGAGATGACTTTGATATATATAAACCAAGGAACAGAGAGTTTCATATTTGAGACAGTATCAAGATCAGGAATAAAGCATACCCATTGAATTTAGTTACATGAAGGTTTATTGCTGACCTGGAGTGAACAATCTTGGTGAATGATAGGGTTTGAAATTAGCATTATAGTGGTTTTAGACTGAGTGAGAAGTGGAGAAGTAAAGCCAACACTTTGGATATTTTTTAGAAGTTTCACTTAAAAAGAAATAAAATGAGGTAGTTGCTTGAGGGATAAGAGGATGGTAGAAAACATTTTTTTTTAAGTCTTTTATTTTTGTTTCAAAGTACAGAGAGTTAAATATACCTAAATCCATGGAAAAATATGCATTTCAGAAACAATAATTGAATACTCAGAAGGCTTGAGGGAGTAACTTCCATGCAGGAGGGAAAGTGTTCCAAGCCACATGATATGATGTAGCCTTGATAAGAGAAGCAGAAAAAATAAAGCTAAGGTAGGCAGTAGATGAGACAGAAAAATAAGGGCATAAAGAAATCCTCAACTTAAAGAAAAGGGGTAAGATAAACAATTTAGAGTGACAATGAAGTAATGTAGTCTTGAATAGATGGTGATGACCTTGGTGGATCATACAATATATATTGACTATCAAAAGATAATTTTTTTTTCTCACAGGCAACACAGATGTAGAGAATTCAAGGCAATCTGTAAGATAACCTGCCAAAACTACTAATTGAACCAGAAAGGTTGTGAGTTACCAGGCTATTTTTTTTTCTCATGCTTTTAAAGCCACCCTAGTAGCATGTTTACATGATCTTCTAGGGTTCTTTCAGAAAATTAAATCTTGTATTCTAGAACATAGTTACAAATTGATAATCCCTAATTCATCCAACACCTATTCATGACCCCTTGATCAAGTACACTTGAAATTATATCCCATACATTCTCTTCCAGCTTCTGATCCTATGCACTAGGTGAGTCATGCTAACTTTTTGGGTTACAGTTTCTTTCATTTCTTATCAGACTCTCCTTATATTTAGATAGAACATGTTGTAACTTAACTCCGTTTATTGGGGTTCAGGCAAGGAATAGAACTGAGGTCTATTCTGATGGGCTCACATATTGTCTTAGGGAGAGGTCTCTGCATCCCACTCAACCAAAATGTAGAGATGGCATTTAATAGGGAATATTGGTCCTTTTTTGCAGGCTCAGAAGGTCCTGAAGAATATAGACTTTCAAGTCTTTTCAGTGCGTTAACCCAAATTTTTCCTTTCCTAGGTCAAGTTGTCATTCATTCCCAACCAGGAGCCTGACTTTAGTATGCCAGACTTACCTGCCATATGAGACTTACCTCCTTGGGAGCTCAGCAAATCTGATAGTTTATTCTAGGCTCAGGACCTCAGTTTTCTCTGTTCTCCCTTGGTAAGGATAAGAATCTGTCTATATGCAACCAAGTAAATTCTCTTGATGTTGAACTTAAATTGACTTGCCAATTAATTGCACTCAGCATTTTTTCTTTGTCCAGATCATCAAGAGTGCTTAAAAATAGCTACCCAAATCCATTGTCCTAATAGTTCTATGTTCCCCATATTTCTGAAATGCTATATACTTTGCACCAATGAATATATATTGCCTTCCAGCAGTATACTATACAATTCATTAAAAGTGAAAATTTTAACAATTGAACTTCTATCTTGTACTAAGAACTCTCTGTATTCTACCAATGACAATTGCCAGTGAGGGATCGTTATGTGGCAGTGAGTAACCCAGCCACAAAACATCACCCTATGATCTGCTTTCTTAGTTCACTTGTGTCATCAATTGTCAGAAGCTGAGTTTCCAGATACTGTACAAGAGGTTCACTTCCATAAGGCTTATTAGGTCACGCCCTAGTAATTTAGCAAAATACAGTAGCAGAATATTTTCTAGTCATTTCTGTTTTCACTGCTACCCTAAATTTGGGGGGAAATATCCACTGATGCCTAGTTTTTGTTTCTCAAACTTTCATGTCATGTAAGATGATTTTGGATCATAAAGTCAAAGTGTGAAGTGTGAAATAGTCCTTAATAACTCTGTTAGATTTCCCCTCTTATTCCTTTCATCCACACACATCTGACATGGCACACAAACACCACTTACCATACAGGTTCAAAATAAATGTCTAAAAATCTAACTCATAGAAAGGTAGGAAGTTTAACATCTAATTCAAGCATTTGATTATGACAGACAGCAGGCAATAGTTTAATATGACAACGTCACATTTTACGAAGTCAAAGGCTTGACTCAACAAAGGATGTTTCTGGTTTAAAATTGATTTTCCAGTAACTTATTTTTCAACATTTTTTATTTCCTAACCAGGACCAAAAAAAAAATCACTCAATACTCAACAAATGGTTAAATAATCCATTTATAAATAATCCACATAGTTGAAGATTCAAATGTTAACATTTAAGATTCCTTAAGACATCCTACTATGTGCTCCAACTTTCATGTTAACTTTAAACAGATTATTGCAAGATCAAAAGTAATCTTAGATATTGTAATCATTCCCCTCTCCTGGTGCAAAAATAATTGTTTCCTCTGATGTTCCTTAACAAATAAATAGGGCCGGGTGTGGTGGCTCACACCTGTAATCCCAGCACTTTAGGAGGCCCAGGCAGGTGGAACACCTGAGGCCAGAAGTTTGAGACCAGCCTGGTCAACATGATAAAATGCCATCTCTACTAAAAATACAAAAATTAGCTGGACATGGTGGTGGGTGCCTGTAATCCCAGTTACTCAAGAGGCTGAGGCAGGAGAATTGCTTGAACCTAGGAGGCAGAGGTTCCAGTGAGCCAAGATTGCACCATTGCACTCCAGCCTGGGTGACAAGACCAAAACTCTGTCTCAAAAAATAAATAAATAATATAGTAGAATTTTTATTTGATGATTTACATTATTAAATTATTTAAATACATTTCTTAAGCACTTACTTGCTACCACTAGGGGAAGAAAATTAACAGTATGACAGGCATTAGCCCTCACAAATACTACAAATTTCAGAATTACTATTAAAGAAAGGACACAATTACAGTAAAGCATCATGAGGTTAAAACAGAAAGTTCATGTTGTCATGGGAATATAATAAAATGAAATTTATTATGATTTGAGATTTAGGCAGGCCTCATTGGAGAAGATAAAGGATTAGAAGGAGTAGCTATAAAGCAGAGGAAGGAATCAGGAAGGGAGATAGTATCTCCGGGTAAACAAGCCATGCAAAGAAATCTAAATTGCAGAGGGGATTGCCTCCTCCAAAGCCACAGAAACTACACCTGGAGCATGGATTTCAGCTCAGGTACACAGATACCAAACTCCCTTTTCTATCCACACACTTCATGTTTTTGTTATATAATTGTTTCCCAGATTATGTTTACTCCTATTCATCTTTCTCACTGTGTCCTGAATTTTTGTCCATAGAATAAACAGACAAAAAGATTATAAGAGCTTCATGTCTAATGATTTCCTTGCAAAAATCTGCTGCTGCTTGTGCCTAGATCTCTCTTTTGAACGTCCTTGTTTCAATTGATATGTGCTGAGAGGCACTCCATAACTGAAATACTGTAGGCACCTACCATCAAACAGTAATTAATAAAACATATGAAATTAGTTTAAGGAAAAATAAAATTTTGAGACAACATTTAAATGTGAGATGCTTTACTGAAGTTGAAGATACCTACAAATCCAATCAGTCATGTAAATACCTGACTTTTTATTTATAATCTCTGAGTTGGGGACAGAAAACCTCCTGGAGCTTTTGGGAGTGACCAGCTATATGATTCCTGTGACCCATACTCTCATCTCTCCAACATATTAAATATTCTCTCATTTGGCGTGTATCTTCACTGTGTGCCCTTTTTCCTCCATTAACATAATAATTTTCTTAAGAGCATAACTCAGTCAAAAAATACTCATAGAGGTATTAAATTACTATGTTTTCTCTTCTCTTTCCCTATCACCCTCCTTTTTTTTTTTTTTTTTTTTTTTTTTGATAGAAACTGATTTATTTAAAGAGAGAGAGAAACAGGAGAAGGAGAGAGAAAGAAACAGCTAACTCTCATACTGAGTGGGAGAATCCAAGAAAGATGGAATCCAGGAGAGGAGATCAGCTTCCACACTGAGTGGAAGGGAATAGAGAGAGATGGAGTTTAGGAGGGGACGACAGGCTTCCACAAGAGCGTGTGGAAGGGGACTCCAGAGGGGAAATCCAGAACAGAGAAAAACAGCTTCCACAAGAGTGTTTGTGGAAGGGGACCCAAACATGGAGTCCTCGCCCTCCTTCTTAAAGTCTCTGTAACACCTCTTTTCTAATAACCCAAGTACAAATTAATGTTTTCTTTTCCTCTAGGACACAGGTCAATGATTGTCCTCAATTGTCAAAGGTTACATGAGATTGAATGAATGTGTGTATTTGATTAATTCCTATTCTTCCTTCTTAAATTTATATATTATTTTATTTAAATTTTAAGTAAATTTTCAGGATCCAACTGATAAATATGATCAATGTTAAGGGACTCGAAGATCATTCTAACATCATGCACGTTAGTATGGTGACATTATGTATACCAGCTTCAAAATTTTGTTCATAGAAAAGGCTTGAGTGATCTGCTCATATAATTATACTCACAGGAAAATAAATTCCTTTTAAAGTGTCATGAATAAAAGAAAATGTTCTTTGAGAAATGTTTCACACTCCTAAAATTGTAGCTAAAGAAAAGAAATCAGAGGTGATTGTCTGTGACTATGATTTTAAATACATCAAGTATTTTTGCTGGCAAAATTTCGTAAGTTGAGGGTTATAATGGCTACAACAGCCAAATGTAGATCCCTAATGCACTTTCAAAATGTTCAGAATGATTCATTTCAGTACTTTAGTTTACTCTTTATACCTGAAAAATTCATGTCAGCTTAAACTTTTTTTGGTCTTGAGTATGTTTTCTTTGTAGTTTTATTGATTTAGATTCTTTATAGATTCGTAATTTTTTGATTGCTCAAAAGCCATTTCTTTTCTAAAAGCAAACCTTGAAAGCTTCAGATCTAAGAAAGATTATAAAAAAGAAACTTCTGCTCTTTAATTATGTAAACAATTTTATTGTTGCCACCCTCAAATCTAATAAAACTACTCGCATCATAGTCCTGATTTTCAACAATATTTATCACTTTTATTCTTTTTCTTTCTCGACTTCTAAATAGTATTTGATAACTTTTTAAAAAACTCTCCTTTCTTCTGTTTGATGACTCCAATCTGCTTAAGCTCATTTTCTAGTATCTCTGTGGATATGCCTTCATCTCTCTTGCCTGTGAAAGGTGATGTTACCCCAGAGGTCTGTACTTGACCCTTGTATCCTCTTTGTAATCTGTCTTTGAAATTCTTAAAATTCTCATGGATTGAATCTGCTGGCAATACTTACTTCTGTATGTTTAAAATCTTAACATTTATTTCAAATGCTCCATTAGATAAATAAAATTCAGCTTCTTTGAAGTACAGTGTGTATGTTCCCTTACCAAATTTATTCCTTCTCCTACATTATATATCCAAGATAATCGCATCATTACCCACCTTACTATGGTTACATAGGTTACATATCCCTTTCCCACAACCGTCACATTAATGTATGCATTGTGTTGTTTCCATTTTCCAAAATGCTTCTAAACCATGTATTCTTACACCATCATTTCTCTAATCTAGGCTCTTGTCATTTTTTTTTTAAACTTGGTTCTATGATTTCAGTATTTGTCCCCTCCAAAACTCATGCGGAAATTTGGTTTCTTTTATGGCAGTGTTAGGAGGTGGGAGTTGGTTAGGTGATGGGGACAAACCCTCATGGATGGGATTAATGCTCTTACAAAAGGGCAAGTCTGGCCTTTTTTTCCCTCATTGTCAGTCTGTCTTTTGGCATGTGATAATGAGTCATTCTTCTCCTTGGAAGGACACAATGTGCAAGGCAACATCTTGGATTCAGAATCACCAAACCTGTCAGTGCCTTGATAGTAGACTTCCCAGCCTCCAGATCTGTTAGCCAATACATTTCTGTTCATTATAAATTACTCAGTCTGAGATATTCTGTTATGGAAGCAATGCACAAACTAACCTGTATACCTGCAAAGACCTTCTAATTATCTCCCTTCTTTTTCTTCTACTCATTCTCAATACACTCTTCAGAGACGTGCTTCTAAAATTAAAATTTGATATACTCATTTTATATTACTAATATGTCTAGTACAACAATAATATGTTGAATTAATTCAGGCTACTTGCTGTCTTTCCTAGAAAATCTATATCAGAGTACCTTGGATGACTAGATGATAATGATAATAAAATTGTTGCTCCCTGTTGCCAGGAACTTTTGTCTTTTAGGAAGAGCAGAGGTCACCTTGAATCAGATTGTAGGTGTTTTGCAAGTATCCACCTGAGTGGTCCCCCTTAATTATGTAAATACTGAGTGAGTCAGCATTCATTGACCTCCAGAGAAAGCTGTGGAAGAACCTTTGGTGACTTCATTAAGGACATTACTTGAGATACAAAAATATTCCCTAATTGTCAAAGCTGGCTGTGGGAACTGGGAAGGTGGAGAGGGGGAGTGTAACATCTGCAGCACCATTCATATAGTCCTGAGAGGAGAGGAACAAAAACTCCAGAGTCAGCTTTCCAGATTTAAAGCTATGGAGGCCTATCAGGGTGGACTAACATGTCCCTGACAAGAACACAGAAGTACAGAAGAGCAAGAAGTTGCCTGAAATAGTTACCCAAAAAAACTGACTCTGGACTCCTGACTGAGATTCAGAATTTAGTTCTTGAAATTCGATAAGGCCATTTTGTCCTTCTTTTTGTAACTCTTGCTTAAAATGTCCATTTGTATCTTTGGTACAAAGATACCAGATTAAATGTCACATTACCAATAAAATATCCAAAATTCTGAGCGCTTAAGTTCTTTTTAAGTTACTCCAGGATCTCAAGGAGAATTACTTCTTAAAACAAAGTCTTAGGCATATATGCAATAACTTGCCAGTTTTTATAGAATTGGAGCCAATTACATCAAGTGAGGGCAGTGGAGAGAAAGCCTGATGGAACTCTACTGCCCCCAAATGTTGTCTTTGAAGCAGCTTAATAACTTTTTGATTTTTGACGTTGAAGATTGAAAACCGAATTTATGAACCTATGGTGTAAAAACTAACCAAGACTGCAAATTATGTAAAAACTGGCTTCTTTACCAAAACCAGAAAAAAGAGATCTAAAACCAAAAATAAAAAGAAATTACAGGTTTTAGTAAACAAGTTTATTTGAAATCCATACTCTGTACCTTTAACCAACTACAAGTGAATACTATTTCCCGCTTAAATGAATCCCGACTCTTTTCCAGTGTTTGATTTCTTCCCTGGGAATCAACTTTGAAGTATAATCTTAATAATGGGCTTATAAAGATCACTTTGCATTTCCTTTTAGGGAAACAATTTAGATATTGTTCTAAAACACATTATTCCTTAATGATAGGGTAATTAATAAAATCAGTATCCTTTAATATTTTAACACAGGTTTACATGATGCTTTTTGTGAGAACTCAAAAGCGATGCTCACTTTATCCTCTATATGAGTATGAGTGATTTTCCTGAAGAGTTGCTCTTATTAAAGATAGGAAGAATGAAATAATTAATAGTGGTAGTGAGAAAATGGCAATTCAGGGCTCTGAGGACCCTTGGATAAGCTTGAAAAATCTGTAGATATAAGTTCAAAAGTTTGATTTAATATTTATTATTAAAGATATATTTTGAAGATATATTTTGTCCCCTTTGTTTGATTATATTCTGAAATTGGGTGGAAGGCAGAGCTCTCCACTGGCACAACCAGTGTTTTAATAGTAGATGGTAATAAGGGTTATACATAATTCTGTTTCAGTTACATGGAACTAATAATGTCATTGGAAATTTTTGACAGAGAGAATTTACTCTTGAGAGTAAGGAGGAAAGGAAGGGAGGAAATATCTGGTCAAGTGAAAGCTGATTTTTTGGAGAAGGATTTGGAAAATGAGAGTTCTGTGAAGCCATCGCTAAATTATAGAATAATGAGGAATTTCAACATATAAAGTAATTTTTTCACAATGTTTATTTCAGAAGTGGGAACTAAAATATGCTTGCAGACCCATTGGCATTATTTTCACGAAGGAACTACATAATCTGAGGAAATAGTTGGCTAAGAAGTTTAGTTTCTGAAGCAAGAAATTTGGTTGAATGAAAAGGTAAATTGCATATCTTTCTTAGTGATGTGTTCATAAATTGTCAGATGATTCAAGATTTAGTGGTGGTGCATTTCCTTTACAGGGAAAGAAGAAAAATTCAGGCTAAGAAACAAATATGAGTTTATTGCTGTGCAAAAACAAGCTGAACACTTGGCCTATTGACCCAGAGAAATGAACAGATATATCACATCAATGAGGCTGCATGGAAAACAGACAATAATAGTAAGCAACTGAATGGCTCTTTTCTACATATTAGTTGGTCTTATATGGTATTTCCCTACCAGTGGTCTAATATGGTATTTGAAATTCTACAGCCATTAGGGAGATTCAAAGGAGGAAGGAACAATTGGAAAATAATAATATGAACTAAGAAGATCTTAAGTCAGTATAAAAAAAAATACATGGTAAAATGAGAGTTATACTAAAACGAAGAGCTAAATTAGGACTAGAAGTGCCTGTCATAATTATTTTGCAAAAAAATATAAATATTAAATACTAGAAATTGTGGCTCAAACTGTGGCAAAACAAATATATTTTGTTATGTACTAAATATTGAGTGCTTCCAAAATTCATATATTGAAACCCTAACCCCCAGTATGGTTGGCTGTATTTGAAGACGGAGCATTTAAAGAAGTAACTGAAGCTAAACAAGCTTGTACGGGTGGCGTCTTGACCCAAGGGGATTAGTATTGTTTTAAGATGAGAAACCAGAGAGCTCACTCTCACTCTGCCTCTAGCCGTGGGCATACACTGAGAAAAGGTCACGTGAAGACATAGCAAGAAGGCACTTCTACAAGCCAGAAAGAGAGCCTTCATGAGAAATATCATCAATTAGCTAGAACTTTGACCTGGGACTTCTTGCCTCCAGAATTGTGTGAAAATAAACTTTTGTTGTTTAAGACACCTAATCTATGGTACTTTGCTATGCCAGCCCAAGTACACTAATACACTGTCACGAGTAAAAACAAAAATACTCTGAAGAGTAGAAAATGATGATTCTTAGTGTAGAAAAAGCAAGATGATCCAAGATATATTCAGGCAAAAGATGAATGATTTCTGAGTTGTCTATGTCAATTTAGGGCTAGTGGACCACCCTGAAAATGACTGCCAATGGTAGGACTGAGTAGACACTGCTAATTGGAGTATAAACAACAATAGTAGTCAAAGGAAAGAAACCTAGTCTCTAGAAGAGCATTGAATCTAAGTCAGATCTATTGAAATTTGGAGACTGATATGACATATGCTAAAAGTAGAAAAATGGGAGTCCCACTTCCAGAAGGGCAGCCGCAGAGTTTCCACAGACCTGCAACTCAGTGAAACATGCATAACTAGTGAAAATTATACAAAGAAAAACCTGACTATTTAAAATCTCTGGATAATGTCCTAAAAGCATACAGCAAAAGAGAAAACAAGATACAAGAAAGCTATAAAAACTCAGCAAGAAGAGTGAGTTTGTGGCATCTCAATCATGACCCACCTCCTTCCTCTGTTCCTCCCTACTCCCAACTCAGTGTGATATAAACTCCATTTCAGATTAAATGTCTTACAGGAAATGAAATCAGTTCTTGGAAAGACACAGACTATTGACATTGACTCAAGAATAATGAGAAAATCTGAAACTCTATAACCAGTAGAGACTGAACTAGAAAGTAAAAAGCCACCCAGAAATAAACTCCCAGGTACAGATTATTTCAATTTTGAATTCTACCATATGCTTAAAGAACTAATATAGATTTTTCACAAACTTACACCAAGTACAGAAGGGAAAGAAACTCTTTCCAATTCATTCTACCTTTATTAAAAACTAAACAAAACCATCTCAGGAAAATAAATCTACAGACCAGTATCTTTTATAAATATAGACCAAAAATTATCAATAATTCTAGCTAACTGAATTCATCAGCATATAAAAAGGATTATATATGATTACCAATCAGGATTTATCTAAAAATGTAAGGTTAGTTTAATGTGGGAATCAATTTATGCATTTCATAGTATTAACAACAACAGCAAAGAATATAACAACCAAGTTCATCTCAACAGGTGCAGCAAAAGCATTTGATAAAATTCAAAACCACTTCATGCTAAAAATGCTCAAAATACTAGAAATAAAGGGAATTCTCTCAACCTAATAAGAAGAATTCACACGTACACACCCCCTGCACACACAAACACACACACACACACACACACACACACACACACACACACACACGCAGAATCCAACAGATAACATTATACTTAATGGTGAAAGACTGAATACTTTTCTTTAAGTTTGGGTACAAAATAAGAATGTTTGCTCTATTTCTATTTAACATTTTACTGCAGCTTCTAGACAGGATAGTTAGATAAGAAAAAAGTTTAAGGCATCCAGGTAGTAAAGGAAGTAGTAAAATTGTCTCTACCACAGATTCCACTATATAGTATCAAGAAAGTCCTAAGAATTCTGCTAAAAACTTCACAATTAATAAACTAGTTAAGCAAGGTTCCACAAGACAAGACCAATCAGCAGAAAGCAACCCTATTTCTATGTGCTTGCAATTAAAAATCAGATAAAAAAATTTTAAATTTTCATTTAAAACTACAGGAAAAAATATTCAAATTTAGCTCAAAAGTATAAAATTTACTTTATTACTGATTATTATAGACAGAAATTAAAGAAGATCTAAAAACTAGAAGTAAATTCCATTTTTATTGATTGAAAAGCATAATATTAAGGTGGCAATACTCTCCAAATTGATGTACAGACTCAATCTTTGCAAAAATTGATAATTTAATAATCCATATGAAAGTTGAGGGCACTCTGAATAGCCACATATCTTGAAAAAGAACTAAGTTGGAAGTCATACTTTCTAATTCCTAAACGTACTACAAAGCTGCAGTAATCAGGCTTTGTACTGGCATAATGGTAGAGACTAGATTGTATAATACCTGATTTTACAATGGTGTCTTACATATGACACCAAAGCACAGCAACTAAAGAAAATAGATAAATTGGACTTTATCATAATTTCAAACCTTTGTGCTTCAAAGAACATCAGGAAAGTGAAAAGAAAAGCTACAATATAGGAGAAAATATTTGTAAAACCTATCTATTTTATGATGGACTTGTATCTAGAATATACCAAGAACTTCTACAATTCAATCACAAAAGAAAAATTACTCAGTTATAATAAGTGAAAGATCTTAATAGCCATTTCATCAAAGAAGATATAACAAATGCTCAACATGCATATAAAAAGTTGGTCAACATCATTAGTCATCAGGTAAATGCGAATCAAAACCACATTGAGTTTATCACTTCTTAAGCACCACAGGATGGCTATCAACAGAAAGATAGATAATAGCAAGTATTGGCAGAATAGGAAGATATTGAAATTCTCCCGACCTGCTTTTGAGAAAGTAAAATTGGGCAATTCTTTGGAAAATGACCTGGCCATTCCTCAAAAGGTTAAGCATGAAATTACATAAAATTAAAACATGACCTAGCAATTTCACTCCTAAGTATACATTCAAGTGAACTGAACACATATGTCCATACAAAGACTTGTATTTGAATGTTCATAACAATGTTCTTCATAATAGACAAAAAGTGGAAGTAGGTCAAATATCTACCAATTGATGAATGGGTATCTAAAATGGGATACATTCATAAAAATAAAATATTATTCAGGAAAAAAAAGGAATTAAATACCAATACATGCTACAATATGAATGAATGTAGAAAACACTGTGGTATATTAAAGAAGGTTATATATTGAATAAGTCCATTTGTATAACATATTCAGAACAATTTCGCCAGCTCTGGGTGATGGGAAAGAGGATTAGAAGATGATGGCTAAGGGATATGGGAGTTTCTTAGTGCTGAAATGTTGTAAAGTTGATTTGATGGTTTCAAAACTCTGAATATACTACAGCCACTGAATTGGACATATTAAAATGAGTGAAATGTATGGTATGTCAGTTATAGCTCAACTAAGTTATTTTTTAAAAGTAGCTTAATATATGTAGAACATGATTTCAATATCATTTGCAAATTTTGATATTTGTACATATTCATCAAATTATGCTTTACAAGTTTGACATTGGAATTTAGACCAACACCAAAATTACAAATTATCTATTTCATCCTATATAAAAGATAATACTGTTTATCTGCTCCAAATTAATCCTTTTCTCTTTTCTCCCAGTGGAACTCAGCTTTTGTTAAATATCTACCCTCCCCTCACAGCCATGCACCGTGGTGAAGGTGACACTACCTCCAGTATCAGGAATAGATTTAATTGTTCAAATGTTATTTCCATTATCCTCACTGAGAATGGAATCTGGATATAGAAAACAAGAAAAGAGGAGAAATCTGCTCCAGAGCAACTGAAAAACTTTCTCAAATCTTCACAGCAAGCCACAGTAAATATTGTTCCTCTAGATGTTGCCTGGATGATATAATTGAAGACTTCAAATTTCTCAGCACCAGCCTCAGGATGAAGCAACCACTGAAATGGCAATGCACTGGGACATAAAGAACCCAAGTCCTTATGAATACACTGCCAAATCAAGCAATCCTGGCAATAACTCTACCTTTGGACTTTCATGTGTAATAGAAATTTTCCTTATATATTTTTCCAATTTTAATCTGGGATTCCTTTGCTTGCACTTGTAAGTGGAGGACTACACAAACTTTTGATTTATTTAAATTATTAGATTAAATGATAAATGTGAGTGAATATATATCCATATGGACAATAACTTTGTTTCACCTATGTTATTAAAATAGCACAAAAGATAGGATTGTCAAATCAGACTCAAAAGAAACAGAAATCTTATTCATTATCAAACCCTGGTAATAATTTCAAAGATAGAAGTAATCAGAAGACATTAGCAAGACAGGAGAATTTGGGGACCACCAACATTGTTCACAAGATTCTTTTTGCTACATAAGCTACACCCTGTTTCAGATATAACATATGAATTATCTAAATTATGCAATCAGGCAGTCACTTATTTAAAAAGGTAGTTATTTTATACATGAAATTTCTCCATTTAAAATCTGATAACTAGTTTGTATGACATTTTTCACAAAATTCTACCACATAAATTATTAGAGTTTTATTAATGCTAAACAATCTAGACAAACCAAATATAGGTGGCTGAAATAATTCTATAGATAAGAATTTTGTTGTTAATAATTACTATTAGTTTGCTTGTTAGCATACCTATAAATACCATATTTCAGAGAGAATTTGACTGAATTATTCTTTTATTCCTAAGAGTTTCCAAAAGAGGGGATGAAATGGAGGGTAGGCTTACCTCTTTTCTTCACAGTCCAGTCCCAGACCTTTATCAATATTTCCTTGTCATATAATTCTCACATATTTCATAGGTGTTTTGCAGTATTTTTCACAATTTTATGCAAATAATGAACCTGTTAAGAGATGTATACCATCAGAATTTGAATAGGAAAGTGAAATTCTATCAAATAGGAAGTGAAAATCAAATAGGAAGTAAAATTCCATCCATAATGCCTGAAAATTGTCACAATTTCCACGCAGAATATTTGATATTCTCTTAGACGGCTCTTCCATAATTTTTACTCATGTAAACCTTGAACACATATTTTAAAATATTTTTATTGAATTATAATTTACATACAGTGAAATTAAAATTTTAAAGGTATAATTTTATGATAAATATATAAAGTTGTGTAACCATATACATAATCAAGTTTAAAATGATTCTATAAGCCTCCAGAATTTCTCCATGTGCCTTTATAGGTAAACATTCCTCACACATTCAATTTTAACCACTGATATCTTTTATGTGCCAATTGTTGTTTGCTTTTTAGAATTTCATATAAATGGAAAAATAGAGTGATGATCCTTTGAGTCTCATTCTTTAACATATTTGTAATTTATTCATTTTGTTGTATGTATTATTACATTGTTGTATTTTACTGCTGAGTAGTGTTCTATTGAATAAATTCTATAAAATGTGTTTAGCCATCCTGAAGTTACAGGGTATTTAGGTAAATTCTAGGCCTAGTGATTATAAACAAAGGCACCACAAAAATTGTGTAATTATGTTTATGTAAATGTACGTTTTTAACTTCGAGAAATATCTAGAAATGGGATTGCTATGTCATATGCTAAGTTTTATTTCTTTTTTTTTAACTTCATAAGAAACTGCCTAATTGTATTCTAAAGTAGCTGTACAAAGTTCACATTCTCATCACCAAAAAATATGACTTTCAGGTATTTTACTCTTGGAATTTTCACCTGTTGTTGATTTAATCTATTGTAATAGATGTGTAGTGTTAGCAATTTTTAAAATTTAAATTTTCTTGGTTAATAAAAATGTTGAGCATCTTTTCTGTGCTTACTTGCCACTTGTATATCTTCTTTGATAAAATGCCCATTCAGATTTTTTGGAAATTTTTTAAAATTAAGTTGCTTATTTTCTAATTTATGAGTGTTGAGAGTTCTTTATATAATTGGAATATAAGCACTCGAATACATATTTGCAAGTATTAGCTCTTAGTTCGTGGATTTTTAAAAAGGTTTTTATCCATTTTTAGACTGCATTCTAGCCTGGGCAATAAAACAAGAATCCCATTCTCTCTCCCTCTTTCTGGTCCTCTTTCTCTCTTTCATTGTTTTTTTTTCTATCTTTTGCTGTTTCTTTTTTTCTTTCTCCTATTCTCTCTTTTTCTAAAAATAAATAAATAAATAATAAAATAAAATAAAAAGGTTTTCTTAATAGTATCTTTTGTAGAATAAAGGTTTTGAATTCTGACAAAACCCATGTTATTTTTGGGGGGTGGTGTTGCTTTTAGCATTGTATCTAAGAAATATTTGCCTTATTGAAGATGACAATTATTTTCTCCTTTTTTTTTTTGGAGGGTTTATAGTTGTTGGCTTTATTTTTATATGATTTGGCTCTGTGTCCCCACCCAAATCTCACCTTGAATTACAGTTCTCATAATCCCCATGTATCATGGGAGGGACCCAGTGGTAGGTAATCAAGTCATGGGGGCAGATACTTCTATGCTGTTCTTGTGATAGTGAGAGAGTTCTCAAAAGATCTGTTGTTGGTTTTATAAGGAGCTTTTCCCCCTTATTCTCAGCACTGCTTGCTGCCACCATGTGAAGAAGGATGTGTTTGCTTCTGTTTCCACCAGGATTCTAAGTTTCCTGAGGCCTCCCCAGCCCTGTGGAACTGTGAGTAAATTTAACCACTTTTCTTTAGAAATTACCCAGTCTCAGATATGTGTTTATTAGCAGGTGAGAAAGGACTAATACAGTAAATTAGTACTGGGCAATGGGACACTGCTGTAAAGATACCCAACAATGTGAAAGCGACTTTAGAACCAGGTAACAGGCACAGGTTGGAACAGTTTAGAGGGCTCAGAAGAAGATAGAAAAATGTCAGAAAGTTTGAAACTTCATGGAAACCTGTTGAGTGGCTTTGACCAAAATGCTGATAGTGATACGACAATAAAGTCCAGGATGAGGTGGACTCAGATGGAGATGAGGAACTTGTTGGAAACTAGAGTAAAGGTCACTCTTGATATGCAAAGAGACTGGTGCCATTTTGCCCCTGCCCTAGTGATCTGTGGAACTTTGAACTTGAAAGATGATCTAGGGTATCTGGCAAAATAAATTTCTAAGAGGAAAGCATTCAACAGGAAGCAGAGCATAAAAGTTTGAAAAATCTGCAGCCTAATGATGCTGTAGAAAAGAAAAACCCATTTTATGAAAAGAAATTTAAGCTTGGGGCAGAAATTTCATAAGTCATGAGGAGCCAAATACTAATTGCCAAGACAATGGGGAAAATAGTTTCTGAGTATATCAGAGAGTTTCATGGCAGCGCCTCCCATCACAGGCCCTGAAGCCTAGGAGGGAAAAATGGTTCTGTGGACCAGGCCCAGGATTCCTCTGCTGTATGCAGCCTAGAGACTTGGTGCCCTGCATCCCAGCCATGCCAGCGATGGCTAAAAGGAACAAATGTACAGTTCAGGTCATGGCTTCAGAGGGTGCAAGTCTCAATCCTTTGCAGCTTCCACATGCTGTTGAGCCTGCAGGTGTGCAGAAGACAAGAACTGAGGTTTGGTAACCTCTACCTATATTTCAGAGAATGTAAGGAAATGCCTACACGTCCAGACAGACGTCTGCGGTAGGGATGAAGCCCTGATGGAAAACCTTTGCTAGGGCAGTGCAAAAGGGAAATATGTGTTTGGAGGCCCCACACAGAGTCACTGGAGCACTGGAGCACTGCCCAGTGGATCTTCGAGAAGAAAGCCACCATCTTCCAGGACCCCACAATGTAGATCCACCAACAGCTTGGCACCATGCATGTGGAAAAGCTGCAATCACTCAATGCCATCCCATGAAAGGATCCAGGAGGAGGGTTATACCCTGCAAAGCCACAGAGACAGATCTGCCCAAGGCTGTGGAAGCCTACCTCTTGCATCAGCATGACCTAGATGTGAGACATGGAGTCAAAGGAGATCATTTTGGAACTGTAAGATTTATTGATTGCCCAGGTGGATTTTGGACTTGCATGGGGCCTGTAGCCCCTTGGCTTTGGCCAATTTCTCCAATTTGGAATGGATGTATTTGCCTAATGCCTGCAACCCCATTGTATCTTAGAAATAACTAACCTGATTTTGATTTTACAGTCTCATAGGTGGAAGGACTTGCCTTGTCTCAGATGAGACTTTGGAATTGGGGTTCTGGATTAGTGCTGGAATGAGTTAAGACTTTGGGAGACTGTTGACAGAGCATGACTGTTTTGAAATATGAGGATATGAGATTTGGAAGGAGCAAGGGGTGGAATGATATGATTTGGCTCAGTTTCTCCAACCAAATCTCATCCTGAATTGTAGTTCTTATAATCCCCACATGTGGTGGGAGGGACCTGGTGGGAAGTATTGAAGCATGGGAGCAGTTACCTCCATGCTGTTCTCATGATAGTGAAAATAAATTAATGTAATTTACCATATATAGTGTTTTAAAAGTGGTTACCTTAGGGTTTAAAACAGGCATTTTTATTAGATTTTTTTTACATAATATTATATTGTTTACATAGAGTTAAGGAAACTGCTTATCAGATGTTTTCTATTCCTTTATCCTATTTTCTGTGCTAACAGTGTCATATATTTTCTTTTACATATGCTGTAAATCAAAAATACATTGAAACTAGTTTTAGAGAAGAAATTAACAAATTACAGCCTGTGGGTCACATCTGGGCTGTCACCTGTCACAAGTCAAGTTTTATTAGAAAAGAGCCATATCCATTTGTTCACCTATTGTCTGTGGCTGGTTCCATGCTGAAGCAGCAGACCTGAGTAGTTGCAACAGAAACTATGTGGTCCACAACAGCTATAAAATTTACTGGCTCTCCATTAACAGAAAAAGTTTGTAATCCCTGCTTTAAACAATATAATAATCTTTTAAAGTGATTAAAGATAATCCCTCAAACTTACTTTTAATTTAGCCATTTCAAGACATCTTCATTTTTTGTGCAAATTCAAGTTTTATCAAAAAAATGATTCCTTCTGCCTGAAATACATTTGGAAATATATCTGGCAATGTTCATCTGCTATTAATAAATTATCTCCAATTTGTTTCTATTCTATTGAAAATATATCATTTTATCTTTAATTTTAAAAAATATTTTCACTGTATCATTGTGGGTTGACAGCTTTTGTTTGTAGGACTTTAAAAGTGTCACTCTCTGCTCATTTGGTTTGCATAGATTCTGAAAATAAGTCTGCTGTATATTTTACGTTTCTTCTTTGTATGTACTGTCTCATGTTCTATGAATGCCTTCAAGATTGTTTCCTTTACTTTGCTCTTCAGCCATTTGAATATGTTGTATCTTGTGCTCATTAAAAAGCTGATCTTACTTGAGTTTCTCTAAAGTCGTTATATCTATGGTTCAGTATGTTTTATTGATTTTGCAAAAGCTGAGCTCTTTTTAAATATTTTTTCTCTGTCTCTCCTCCTCCTCCTATTTGATGCCATATATATATGTCTGTCATTAAATAGTTTTACATTGGTCAGGTATGGTGACTCATGCCTGTAATCCCGGCACTTTGGGAGGTCGAGTCGAGTGGATCACTTGAGGCCAGGAGTTTGTGACCAGCCGGGCCAATATGGCAAACCCTTGCCTTTACTAAAAATACAAAAATTAGCTGCACGTGGTGGTGGGCGGCTATAATCCCAGCTACTTGGGTGGCTGAGGCACAAAAATTACTTAAACCTGGGAGGCAGAGTTTGCAGAGAGTGAAGATTGCACTACTGCACTCCAACCTGGGCAACAGAATGAGACTCTGTCTCAAACAAAACCAGAACAAAACAACAACAAAAAGAGTTTGACATTTTCTCAGAACTCTTGGATTCTCTGTTCTTTATTCCCACTCTGTTTTCTATTTGTATTTAACTTTGGATGATTACTACTGATCTACTCTGAGTTCATTGATTCTTTACTGATTGATCCTTTACTCAGAGTGTAGTCTACTGAAGAACACATTCTTCATCTTTGTTACTTTGCTCTTCATTTTTGGCATTTCTAATTGAATTTTTTTTGTATAATCTTCATCTCTCTGATAAAGTTTCCTATTTACTAGAGAATACAGTATATATTCACAGATATTTAACATTCCCTGCCTGATCGCATTAATATATGAGTTTACCGATTCTCATTCTATTTATTGCTTTGTGTATTGACAGATTTTTGTTGCTTCATTTTGTCTCTTTTTTAAAATTAGAGACTAGACATCAAGATTAGTACGGAAAAAATGCTGTAAATAATAATTATCACTGAGAATGAGCATTTCTTTTCTTATGCTAGGCCATTAGTTGGTGGGCTGAGTCAAACTAATCAGAGTTGGGCTGCACTCAGATTTTGTTATTGTTGTGGTCACCTTTATTGCCATTTTTAAAGGGAGTTTCAGTTAAGGATTCAGCCCCACTGTGGCCAACTGGGATCTTACACAAAGCTGCATTCCTAACTCAGATGCCAACCATTAGAAGTCTTTATCAGGGGCTTTCAACAAAGGACTTCCTCAGGTATATCTGCCAAGAACTTGTTATTAGAGAGATGGAGTGCATCTGTCTGCTCTCACGGTGATAGAACTACCTGAGACTAGGTAATTATGCAGAAAAGAGGTTTCATTGACTTACAGTTCCACAAACTGTACAGGAAGCATGGCCAGAAGGCCTCAGGAAACTTACAATCATAGCAGAAGTGGAAGCAACCATGTCTTATCATGGCAGAGCAGGAGAGAGAGAGAGAGAAGGGGGAAGAGCCACTTTCTAACTATCAGATCTCATGAGAACTCACTATCAAGAGAACAGCTGGGAGAAATCCTCCCCCATGATCCAATCACCTCCTCCTAGGGCCCTCCTGCAGTTTACCATGACAGTGGGTGTGGAAACAAATCCAACCATATTATGGAGGACGGAGCAGAACTTAGAATATGCTTCCCTCCACTCTAGCTCAGGACTCAGTACTTTTCTACTCTTAGGCCTTTTCCCATGCTCCTACCCACTTCTGGGTCCATATAGCTATAGGAGCCTTTTATTAGGGGCTCTCTCCACAGTGAGAAGATCCTGTGTCTATGCTGATTTGCCTGATCAATTAGCAAGACATTCCATGTGAGAAAATGGAAGAGGAAAGATTTGTTGCTTTCTCCAGTTTAACCTCTTGCCTCTACTATCGCAGTAAGTAAAGGCTTCACTGCTATTTCATTCTGCTTTGCTGACTCAGTTGGCTATTCTGACACCTAAGGGGTCAGCTCCCCAGGCTCAGCTGAGCTCTTAGTATTTGCTTCACATTTGCTAAGCTGGTGGTGAGAAACATGGTTTAAAAATTACCTTTCTAGATCCCAAAAGTTGGGCTTTCTCAGACATCCTAAAGTTTCTCTGGTAGTAGAAAATGTCTAATGAATGAAACAGGCATGGTTTTCTTTCTCTCTCCAACAACTAGAGAAATTTTTTAAAATTCTTCCTATAGGAGCAGTGTGTCTTCACCTGTGTGCTTAGATTTACATGTCTTACTGCTCCTCTCCCAGTGGCTTAAGGCTTTTGTTTTATAGCAGAATCATGATAGGGCTCTGTATCTTTCTTTAACAGCAGTGTTTCCTTCTTTCAGGCATGCATGATTAATAGACGATTTATCTGCTTCTCCTTCGTGTCCCCAGTCATTGTCCTGGATGACCTGTTGAGGTCTATGAAGAGCCTGCCTGTGGGTCTACATGTATTTCCTTGGTTCTGGTGGTTCTAAGTCCATACATTAGACCAACTCAACTTTTAGTAACTCATTAAAACTTTTATGTATTTTTCTTTCCCTGTTGTATCATCCCCAGCATCTCTTCCCAAACTTATCTAGAGATGAGTCAGTATCTTGATCTTGTTTCTTCACGGGTCTCAACTATATACTTGTTTTTCTTGTGACTTCACCTAAATGGTGGGTTTAAGATAGGTTATCATTTTATATATCATCGATATCTCCATGCTGTTAGTTCGGAAAGTAACTTTTTTCATAGGTTTCTACATTCTAGGGAGAAACAGGACCTCTTACATTATTTTTATTTACTTATGTTTACTTTTTAATTGACAGATATTTATAATATATAACATGATGTGAAGTGTACATGTATTGTAAAGTGGTTAAATCTAGCTAATTAACAAATACATTATCTCACAGGGTTACCATTTTTGTGGTAAAACACCTCATCTGCTCTTTGTGCACTTTTCAAGACTACTTTTCATAGATTATCATTAACTGTGGTCACCAAGCTTTAATGTAGATTTCTTGAACCTCTTCCTTCTATCTACCTGTACCTATATATCCTTTGGCCAATATTCTTACATCCCTTTCTATCTCCTTATGACCTCAGTCTCTGGTAGCGACCATTATATTCTCTAATTCTAGGAGATTATCTTTTTAAGATATTTTGAAGGAAACATTTACTTCGGTGTCTTTCTCGATTTTCTGAAGACTGAAGTCACCTTTTTTCTGACCAATGCATAGCTGTTTCATCAATATTGTGATTCAAACCTATATCCTGAACTATGTTATCACTCTTGCAGCCACTGTCTGCATAAATTTGGTTTGCATTTTGTCCTGTCAATGAATTTACTAACCCTTTTGTTATACCATACATCTTTGGCAGGGAGATAAAAGTAACATTTAACATATAATACAACAGAAAAAACAGAGCATGTTACTTCCTTTCCAGCAGAAATTACCTTGTTCATATACTGCAAGTTCTCGTTGATTGGTGTGTTGACAAGAGGCCCTATTTCAGTACATTCTGGGCTCCATATGCTTCGTGATCATAATCATGTTTTAGATATCCTAACGTAGGTTTTACATGTCCTGGCTTCCAGGTGCCATTATGTCATACTGCGATAGTGAAAACAGTATTATTTGATCTATCCAATCCTAACCAGCTGCATCATAGAGAAGAAAGGTTCCATTTTATCCTGTGTACAAAAGCTATTGGAGAACAGCTATAACAGCCCCAATATCCAATTACAATCTGTGTTAATTTATCTGTAGAACAAATCCCAGCCCCCTGTCCTGGTTTTCTAGGACTATTAATTGCTGACCTTTAAATATTTTACATTCCATAAATGTTAGAATACTCACTAGTCCTTTCTGTATGAGAGTACAATGGTTTTCCCAGTATGGTTAATGGTAATGTATGGTTTTCCATGAGAATTATTATTCAGCTAGTTCATTTGCTTATAGCTTTGTTAAATCTTCCAGGCTGATTCCAGCCATGGTCATTCTGAAATAGGATGTCCCTCTAGTGTTCTTATTTAGGTTAGCAAGTTAAAGACTCATGGTAAGTATTCCAAGACCAACTTCTTAAATTGTCACAGAATATCTTATGCTGTATGGCTAGTTCTGATCAAGCCATGGAATTATTAATGCTGTTGAATATGTATTATTTTGTGCAACTTTGGAAAATATACACACCCAAAAACATATGTACCCCATGAGACTGTTAGTTAGCCATATTTGATCCTTTAGTACATCTTCATCCGGGCTATGATTCAGGCATCACATAATTGTCCTTTGCATATCTCCAGAGAAATATTATTCGTAATATCAGGAAACCAAATGAAATCAAAACTGACCCCTTAAAGATCTTCATATTTAATTTGCACTTTCTTTAAATACATTCAGTTGACATTCATGTTCCATATATTCAAAGTAGCAAATAAACTTCTGACAAGCAGACACGGCAATTTGCTTTCTGTCATACCCAGGCAGCTGTCTTGGCAATGCGTCATCTTGATTAATAGCCACAACACAGTAACAGAAGTATTGCTGTTTAGCATTCTCCACTTTTTGTGATTCATTGGTGGTTTTCTTCTTGGGTCATGGAGAAGAAACCAGACTTGTATATATAGACTATAAACTGTGAATCAAATGGTAGTAGCTGGTTATTGATAAGTTGAGTTATCAGGGGTAATGCATCATTGCTTTTTGCCAAATTATCCAGGTGGAGTTTCAGGGCAGAGCTCATAAATTAGCAAGAATCCAATTCTTCTTTTCTAAAGGGAAGAGATCCAGAGGTTTCTCCCAGCATCTGCCACTAGTGAATGCCAGATTTGAGAGAGATGGCTAATAGTCTTATTCTTTTGCTCTGAGGCACTCTTGCAGAAATAGTGTAGATGGCATTCTTTGCTGAGATCAAAACTCTCTTATGAGCATCAACTTGTTTTCCATAATTTACCCCATTTACAATTATTGCTTCTTTTGACCCACACATTTTTGGGTTTGGGAGGCTCAGATGTATGGGTCTCCCATAGGGTGAGCAATAACAGCATATTTGCTAATTCTACTTTTCATTAGCCTAGAAAGGTTTCAAAGTTTTGGCAGGTAACAGATAAAATGTCTATGTCTTCCACTTGCTCATTTTAGCATCAGAAGTCTAAAAATGAGTATAACTGGAATTGATGCTGAGGTTGGCAGAATCATCACCCCACACCCCCTGAGATGTCTACATCGCAATCCTAATATCTGTGAATATGTTTAATTACATGGCAAGAGACTGTAGATGTGATTAAGGTCATGAACTTTAAAATAGGAAAAATTTTCCTGGATTATCTGGGTGAGCTAAATATAGTCACATGAGTCTATAAATGCAGAGAATTTACTTTGGCTGGAAATCGGAGAGATGAGGCAGAAATGAAAGTCAGGTATATTCAAATGTGAGGAGCACCATCCCTCTGTTGTCAGCTTTGAAGATGGAAGAAGTGGGGCACGAGGTAAGGAGTGTGCGAGGTCTCTAAAAATAAAAATTGACCCTTGGCTGACAACCAGTAAGGAAATGAGGGTTTTGGTCCTGTATCCAAATAGTGCTGAATTCTGCCAAGAAACTGAATGAATTTAGAAGTGCAGATCCCAGTGCTTTCACAAAGAAATAGAGCCCAGCAACACTTTGATTCTGATCTTATAAGACTCTAATCAGAGGACCTCAGTAAGCTATGCCTTACTGGGATTTTTTTTAATCTATAAAACAGATATTTAAAAATGAGTGTTGTTTCATGCCTCAGCGTTTGTGGTAATTGGCTTTGGCAGCAATAGAAAACTAAAAAAGGCACTGACCCTACAGTGATTGACACTCTTCCTATTCTTTTCATCTTCTACTCTTTCTTACTCAGATGATCCAGGATAATATCTCTCACATAAGGTATGGAACTTTAATCACATCACAAAGTCTCTTTTGCTATGTAATATGGCATATATACAGATTCCAGGAATTAAGGCAATGGGCATCTTTGAGAGGTACACTTTTACTCATTTGGCCCACCTTGATATTTATTTTGATTAACTACTACTAACCACATGAAAATTAGGGAAAAAAACATAATATTATATCAATATACAACATTCCTATTAACTTTAAGTGGATAGGGATGCTACTCTTAAAATCTAGAATTGTTTGAACAGATTATTCACCCAGAATATCACCAATCATGAATTCAGTGATGTAACCACAGAATACTTTGTCCGATCCTACCTTTCAATTCATAATTTAACCCTCAGCTTGTCCCTGGCAATGGGCATCTCTGTACCCTTCCAGGTTTCCCTTCTGCTCTTTTTTATAGCAGCATCTCTCTTCTCTTTACAGGCCACTGATAATTAAGTGCTATGATCTAATAATAATAAGTGTTGCTTATCTCCTGTCTTAGCTCTGGCTACTATAGCAAAATACAATAGAATAGGTCCATAAAACAATAGAAATTTATTCTCTTATAGTTCTGGAGGCTGGAAGTCCAAGATGAGGATGCCAGCAAGAATGGTCGGATCCCAAGAAGGATGCTTTTCCTGGCATGTGTTCTCACATGATAGAGAGAGACAGAAAGAGATAGATAGGGAGAGAAGGAGAGATAAAATCCTTTACTAGGTTTTAGGTCAGCAAATATTGACCTCTCAATTAAGCTTTTCCAGAATTCTATGGCTTCAAGTGAAGAGATAAATTCAGTCCCATTTTAAAATAGTTAATATTCTAGATCATGATCCTCAGTCTTGGATTTTAATTCCTCCAGGTCTTGTTTATATCTAACAAAGTAAGATTTTAAGAGGGGGGATGAAGCCAGAGAGTATCCCCCCTTTCTAAATGTTGGTAATGAGCTACCAACTCAATAAAAATGTGTTAGTTTTCTTATTTTTTATTAATCATTAAAAGTCCTTTTAAAACATTGTATTTATTTGTTTGTTCTTCACCAAAAGAAGATACTTGATCAAAGGCTTTTTAAACATCACCCAATTCAGCTGTTATCTATTCCTTGTCCCACACCATCTTTCATTTCCTTCTCTGATACATACCTTTGATTTGTTGGCATGAATCATGGTAACTGAGACAGCAAGTTTCTTCCTGCGGAATATGTGCTAGGCTTCCTAGGAGCTAGGTTATATATGGTTCCCAAGATTGGAGAGTCACATTTTTTATAGTCTCTCTCAGTAACACTACCTTGGTCAAGGCAGCTAAAGAAAGAAAAGAAGGCATTGCTGTGGTGAGAGAAAGAAAAACACACATAAAAAAAATCAATGGTGATATGCCAACTTTTTGGTTTTAAATACAGTCTTTATTAAAGCCAAAACAATAGATAGCATATTTTGTACATGTTTATTTTATCTTCTGATTCCTTAGAATCCACTTTGTTCCATTTGGTCTAATTCCTCTAGATTCCATTGGTAAAAATAATTTTCTGTAATATTCCAAAAGGTGTTTGTCATTCAATAACAAGGATGAGGTCAGCCACTTTAATATTTGATTTTTATCATATTTGTCTCTTGCCTTTTTTTGAAATTTTCTCAAAATGGCTTTATCATTATGATTTGTGAGTCTGAAAGACAATCTCATTAATGACTCTAATTTGAAACAACACAGAGTCTGATGGTCGAATCTTACTTACAAATTTGACATCATATCTAGTACTATACACATAAAATACACATGCCCTCTAATGACTAATACAATTGTCCAGCAATCAGTGTGAAGAAATAATTAGAACTGGCTTCCAATGCAGCTGAGTGTTTAGTAAAGACTTATAAGGAAAATACCCATTCAGTAAATAAACATGGTATTTACCCTGTTGGACTGTATATTATATATTTCTATATAATATATATTTACATATAATTTAAAGAAATATATATTTATATGTGTGTGTATTTGCACTGATTGCTTTTTAATGATGCTTTCTGTATTTTCTATGGCTGAAATTGACTGAAATGAATGCAAGGCACATTGATATCTAAAAATCTGTTTGAAAATGTGGCACACTTCTTAAATAATAAATTAATCAATTAGAAAAATATGGAAAACTGACACTAAAACAGAAGAGTATCACAGGACAATATTCAGTATCACTCATTACTAAGGGAATCATGAGTTGCTAAATGTTTGCAAAGTCATTTGCTAATGGAGAAGAACCAAAAAAATTACTTCCCTTTGAGTATGTATCAAAGGATATAATGCATAGTAGAAAAAAATACTTTGGAAATATTAATGGAATTCTTGAATAAAAAAGCTGTGTTTCCTTGAACCATCTTAAATCTTCCTTTTTCAATATTTATATTTTCAGGCCACATTTACCTCAGTTGGAAATTTCTACCTGGCCATGAGTTAAAGAAACAGCCATGCAGAACTTTCTCAAGGGAAACTGCAGGATTTTTTTTTCTTGTTCATTCCAACTAATATTATGTTCTTGATATCTCTCAAAGTTTTCTTAAAGATTTACAGTCCTCTGGCCTACAAAGTCAACATCAGAGTTCAGATTATGGCAAGGTAGACAAATTTCTCTTTAATAAAATGATCAAACTTTGGAAGAGAAAGATTAAGCACTAGATATAAACCTAGAAAATCTGATCCTCCAAGAGAATACTGTGGTGCTGTTTACTGCTCTGCTACTGTCTGTCTTTTAGCAATAAGGAGAATGCAAAAAGTACATAAGGTTTTGTATGCTGTAGTTACATTATTTACCAAACTGGATAATATTACTAAAACAATTGATATGCTCACTAAAGAAGTATTCAAAATTGAAAGGCAATTATTAAAATCTAGAAGCACAGGATAATTTCTTGAATTCAAGGGGTGATATACATATAGATCTTTGAGAAAATGATTATACCTATGTCCTTACAGACCTATCTGAAACATTTAGGGAAAAAAATCTGAAAAAAAAAAATTTACTCTTAAACAACCCTTATCTGGAAACAAATTGTTTGTCTGGGCAGTCACGGCTAAGAGCTCTTTATGTGCATTCTCTCTCTCTCTCTCTCTCTTTCTCTCTCAGGAATTCATGTAATTTTGCTCAACTTAATTTTTTTTTAAATATTGACAAGTTTCATTACCTTGGGTACTCCTATACTGCTTCTTAAGCTGGACTTTTCTTTTTTTTCATAAGTACTTTCACATAATTTCTCTAAAATACTTTTCCAGACCTAACAAATTGCAAAAGTTTATTCCTAATCCAAACAGTGCCACAGAATGAAATGTACTGGGAATTTTCATCATCGCCCAATATACTCAATAAGAAAAACATCTGAGGCCAGTTTGTAGCTACAGCTGAAAAAAGAAAAAAAGAGCCACAGCTGTAATTATGGCTGTGTTCTAACTGCGAGAGGTGCAGTCTATAATCCCCCTTATGCGTTTTCAAATTCAACTATCTGTGCTGATTCTTTAACTATTTTATAGACTTCACAGCCATTTTAGGAGTTGCTGTTTCTGTATGTACATCGTAATGAGAATGTGAACCAGTGTGGAGGACTGGTCACCATTTCCCTATCAACATTTGCTTGTTGAGTGGAATTTTGAGAGGAAAATCTTTAGTACTTTTTAGGTAATTGTTCTTACATAAATTCTAAACCTAGATTTTGTTCCACTTTTCAGACATCTATAAACATATAATCTATATTTTCTTATTTCGACTTTATGGCACAGAGAGGAAACCTAGATTAAATCCTTCTTTATAATCTTTTTCTTTCCTCTTTTTTTCTGGAACCAATTTTAGGTCATTTCCTTTAAGATTCATCATTTATTATTGTCACATAAACATAATGTCAACCTTTGTTCCTGATCTAAGTACTGACTCCATTCTTTAAAAGTGTGTTGAAATGGATAATAACCTCTAACTTCTATATGGAGCTTACTATGTGTCATATGCGGTGCTAAGTTTTTATACGTATTGACTTATAGAACCTGTATAGCAAATATCTAAAATTGATCCAATTATTATGTACATTTAATGGATGGGGAAAAGAAGACACTCAGCTGTTAAGTAACAAGTTCAAGGTCACACAGCTAGTAAGTGACAAACTAGAAGCAGTGTAACTTTTTATAAATAATTTCACATTTACAAGTAAGTGTTTGATATAATTCCAGGTGATTTCAAAACATTCACAAATTCAACCATAGATATATTTCTTGAGCACAGTGCTGAAAAATTTGTCTTCTAAAATAAAACTTCTCCCTAGTAACAAACAAAAGCAAGTTTTTCTAGAAAAGCCAACATGCATGTTATTTTATAACACAAACCAAATTTTATTCATAGCCCACCAGCATTTTGGTTCTATGTAGATCTACGTAAATAGTAAGGGACTACTCTCTAAGTTATACTTTACCTATGTGAAAATAATATTATTCAAAAGTCTCTCATGGATCTGAAAGAGATAATACATTTTAAAAGACTAAATTATTAAACTATGATATAATAATGAGCTTTATTAACAAAATGACAAAATTCTAAAGCAGTATTTAAATTTTTAACTGTGAAAGTAACATTGACTCTATTTGAAAATATTTTTTAGAAATTAACAAACCCTCTGTGCATAGTTAAATACAATTTCCATGCTAAGGTAATATTGAGAATGAGACTATTTCTTACCTAAACTATGGGTACCTAAATCTACCCACTTATTGAAATATGGAGGTAAACCATTAGCTTAACTTTTATGCAACCAATAAATGCAACTATTTACTAGCTGAAATTGATGTATGCACCACAACACGATGATATCTATTAAATACTTATTGCTTGTCAATACTGTATTGTGAGTAAAACAAAACAGAAAATAATTTTTTAAACTCATATCAATGTTATTTTTAAAAAATTTAAAACTATTTGTCAGTCCTTACCCAAATCCTGGGTATTTTTTTAAGTAATTAGAAACCAGCTGTGCTAAACTGGAAAGTACCAGTGGTGAATAGTAATGACATATATTTAAACACTAGAAGAAAAATAAGTTGAAAAACCTTAAAGAGAGCAAGAAAATATATTAACACTTTCTTTCCATTTACCTCTCCTTTTCACTGCCTCTTTCCTGATTTAGATATTCTAGAGATTCAACCAAACAAGAAACTGAGCAGCCTTTTTTCCTTTATGTATCTAATGTAATCAAAAGCATGTTATTCTACCCACCACCACTCCATGAAATTTCACAAACTCTGCTTCCATTCAAAACTGCCATTGAGGAAAAAAAAAAGAATGAAAAAATAATGCTGGAGCATACCTGAAAAAAAAAAGTAATTCTAATAATAAAAAGCAAAAAGAAAATACAAGAGAAAATAAAAGAGTGAAAAAAAGAAAGGAAAAGAAAAGAGTACCTGCTAGAAAACATAGGTGAACTATGGGAAAAGTATATCATAGATTACTAAGTTTTGCTATAAGTGAATTTTAAGCAAACAAGATGTTTGATGAAAATATTTATTCTGCTCTTCATGTGACTCCTCTAAGGGCTTCTTGATGGTTCCATCATGATTTAGGATGATTGATAGCTAAGGCTGTGATATAATTGATCTATCTATATCTATCTATCTATGTATATTTATAGAGAACTACAAAGGTAAAATGATGACATTGACTTTAAGCAACATAGTCTCCTTGGCTTCCCCACATGATTCACAACTTCTAAGGAGGGAATGGTGATGGTCACTGGCACTGTTGACTACCTAATTTGAGATTTTAGCAGCTTTAGATGTTGGGGCTGATGCTCTTCTAGTTTCACCTCTGGGGTGAATTGAATCTGAAAATTCTTCAGACCTTTCCTGTATTAACGTTATTCATCTATATCCTTTCTCTAATTACCTTCCTCCTAGAGAGAAAGAATGATAGTTCTTCACTCATATTGAACTCTGAATTGGCCACTCAATTTGCTTTTTGCCAATGGAGCCTAGGTGAGTGAAGGTGCATCAATTCCAGATCAACGGCCTAAAGAGGTATCAGATGTTACACTTGGACTTCAGACATGTATCATGAGGAGAACTTGTCCCAGGTTGCTGGTTGGCCAAAGAAAGCGCAGGGGCATATCAAGTATCCCTGAGCCCAAGCTATAGCTGGAGCTAAGCCAAGGTCACAGGGAGTCTGAAAATGTTTTTCTGCCTGGATCAGGCAAAACATAGGTTACTTGGGAATCTATGAGCACAAGGGAAAAAGCATGCTTCTTATCATAAAGTACAAAGACATGTTTTCTGTTTGACCTCAGTACAGCCTATTGGATGATTAATTGTAGCATATGATTGTAATAATCTAATCAATTGACTTGATATTGAACTCTATTATAAGACAAATATTTTTAGGATACATATGACCATTAGGATTTAAGTCTTATTGCTCTCTTCCATGGATTTTTCTATGTAGTCTTAATTCTCCAGGGTGTAAATTAAGTTCTTAGAAATAAGAAAAAAACAGCCTTTCATTCTGAGAATATTCTTTTATATATTGGTGAACATTTTAATTATATATACTTAGAGCAATAATGTATATAGATACATATGTATAGTTTACAGTTCTGTAGGTAATTTTAATGTAAAATATCTTGAATATTTTATAAGTATTTATTACATCCCGCTTACCCTTCACTCTCTTCTCTGGCCACACAGGTCTTTTTCCAGATCTTCAAAAGTGTCATGCTCATTCTCATATCTGAACTCCCAATGAGGCATTCTTGTACCCTGAATATCTTCTACTGAATCATTCACCCAGACAAGATCTGGTTATCTTGGAAATCTCAGTTCAAACACATTCTTGAGTAAGCTTTCTCTACTGCATCCAGACTGCAACAGACCTCCTTATATTTACATACCCAGCACACAGATGCACACATATATTTTGAAAGTAGGAAGGAAAAAAAAGATTAAAGAAATAAAATTGCAGAATGTAGCACTTTGAAAGACCTTTCATTCTACACATGAAAAATATTTACATGTCTGAGAATTTTGACTTGTTCTGCCTGATGTTTGGCATTTTTGTTACTGAACTCAAATTTTGTATAAATATTAATGAGACTATGACATTAGTAAATAACATACATAGATAAGTTTCTTTAAATAATGGCAATGTTTTGGTGAAGAAAACCATATGCATTATTTCTTTTGTATGCTGCAACTTCAAGCAGCAAATCTTAGGTAATTTATATAATAGCAGTCCTGCTTACTGTGCATATGTCACAATATAATTCCCTACAAGACAAATATGTGTGATTACATTCACTAAGTAACACTGAAGAGCTCCAAATCATTCACTGGGAAAGCTGTAGTTGCTTAAGTAAAATTAGTTTGGCTTTTCATTTAGTTCTATTTCCTTTCATTCAGAGATTTAGCTTTTAATGCTTGGGAATGAAAAAAGGAAGTTTTGCCATATTCAAGTTTAGAGAGTGAAGAGATCAGGAAAGACATGAATGCTAAGCTAAATAATTGATTTCTGATGGTTTTGCCTGAAATTAGAAATATTAATTTATAAAGAGTTTGAAACACAAATAACTTTACTTAAAATTTTGAATATCCTTTGAAGGAAATAAAATCATCGTAACATTGTGTTTACTTGTTTATCTGTGTCTTACCGGATTCTTGAAAATAAAATATCTTACATAAATGTAAATATAAGAATATAAGGTGAATAATAGGTGGCTGAATAAATGATAATATGAATATTAATAAAATAATTATTTATTGATCATTTTCTTGACACTTTGCCACATCCTCTGCATGCATTATATATTTTGATCCTCACAAAATCTTTTAAAGTAGAGATCCCTTTACACCCAATTTTATCATATGGGAAATTCAGGCCTAGGTAGCTGAAGTAACTGACATTTACACAGATGCTAAATAGCAGAGTTGAGTTTGAGCACAGTCTGCGTTACTTAAAATCTCAACACCATGAGAGATTAGCAGATGAAGCCAGGAGCAAGGCTATAGGCATAACCATCCCATAATAGTCTGCATATTTGCCAGACTTGGATGAGAGATTTAACTAAGATTATATAAGAAGGAAGCATGGGAAGCACATTGTTCACAGCACATTTTTCTTTTATTGATAAGAGTCCCATCTATACAAATACAAATTAATTGAACTCTTAACATCTGCTTTTTAAAATGCTTCAGAAGGGGGCAAATAATTGGTAGTCAATTATGTCTGAAAGCTTCCCTTTTTTAACATGAACAAGAGCTTACATTTTCCTCTGTGGATTTGGCCTTGCCTTATAATTGAAGCATTAGCAATGCTAATTCATTCTCCCAAGCACTTTATTTTAAATATGTTTTAACATAATACTGTATTCAGATAGATACTCTTCATGAGTAAGAAAGCTGAAGGTCATAAAAGTAAATTAAACATTTGAACCCGAGTTTGCCTAACATCTAGCATCCATTCTTTGTACATACATCTCTAATGAAAATGCAGAAGCAGTTCTATAAATCATGGGTATATTGTTTTTTTCTTATGAAATCATAGTTAGAATACATATTTTATCTTACCTATTTGGCTTTGTTACCAGCGGTGGAGAATCCATATGGGTTTGCAGCAATCTCAGTGCTTGCCTCCTCAGAAGAAAGAATTTGACAGAGTGGCATAAGGTGGAGAGAGAGAGACCAAGGTACATTTTAGAATGGGAGTAAAAGTTTATTAAAATGTTTAGAATGGGACTGAAGGGAAGTAAAGTACACCTGGAAGAGAGCCAGATGGGTGACCTGAGATATCAAGAGCACTGTTGGACCTTTGACTTGGGGGTTTTATACATTTTGCTTGCTTCTGGGCTCTTGAGTGCTTTTCTCCCTGATTCTTTTCTTGGGGTGAGCTGTCTGCTTGCACAGTGGCCTGGCAGCACTTGGGAGTGGCTGCACACATAGTGTGTTTACAGAAAGTGTGTGCATGCTCACTTGAGGTATTGTTCCCTTACCAGTCAAATGTTCCTAAAAGATTATAAACCAGTTACCATTAAACTCTGCCATTTTGCCTCTTAGTTTGCATGCATGATCCCAATTGCCTACCTCCTAAGATCTTATCCAGAAGCTGCTCATCACCAACTTTAGGTGTTTTCTATCTATTTAGAGACTGCCTTTCCCTGGCACCACCTATCACCAATTATTATTTTAGAGAAACAGCTTAAAAACCACGCATTGCCTTATTGTTACCTGACATTGCTGATAGTGGGGGCCCTCTCCTGCCCTGCTCATGTCTTCCTGACTGCCTACTGTAACAGATTGATTTATTAGGGATAAACAGAATATCTTATTTTATTCATCATACGACAGTGTTATTTCATAGATAAACTTGATAAATACCTGACAAATGATTATATTAATGAGGAAATATAGAAATAAACACATGAATTTTGCTCTAGATTCTGAGTTATGACTATATATAATCCAAAAACAAAATTCTAAGGCCCTCTATAGCTTCCCCTACCCATCTGAATAGACCTCTCCTCTTGGCTAAGGCCATTCCAAAGTTAACCTGAAAAACTTGTTCAGTCCATGATCAGAAGTGAGACTCAAACATGCCTCTTTATACCCTGCTTCTTTTTGGAATTTTGGAAAAGCTAGCTAGTTTTAGCATCAACAAGAACCTTAAGTCTGATAGGAAGCATTTACAGTGTATTCTCTGTGAAACCTGCTACCTGGAGGTTTGATCTCCATGATGAAACCTTGGTCTCTACAACCCCTTATCATAACTGAGACATTTCTTTCTATGGATAATAACTCTTTCAACAAATTGCCAATCAGAACTTTTTTTAATATATGACACTGAAGACCCTCCTTCTAGTTGTCCTGCTCTTCCAGATCAAATCAATGTAACTCTTATATATATATTGATTGATGTATTGATATATTGATTGATTGATGTATTGATTGATGTCTCCCTAAAACGTATAAAAGCAAGCTGTACCCCGACAACCTCAGGCACATATCATCAAGACCTCTTGAGGCTGTGCCATGGACATGTCTTTAATCTTGGCAAAATAAGCTTTCTTTTATAAAAAAAGAAAACGTCAGAAAATAGTATTTTTAATGCTATTAGTAAAATTTATTCTTTTTAAAATTATGCTTTAAGTTCTGGGGTACATGTGTAGAACATGCGGGTTCGTTGCATAGGCATACATGTGCCATGGTGGTTTTGCTGCATTCATCACCGCATCATCTACATTAGGTATTTCTCCTAATGCTATCCCTCCCCTGTCTCCCCACCCACTGCCATCCCTCCCCTAGCCGCCTACCCCCTGACAGGCCCCAGTGTGTGATGTTCCCCTTCCTGTGTCCGTGTATTCTCATTGTTCAACACTTATTTATGAGTGAGAACATGCAGTGTTTGGTTTTCTGTTCTCGTGTCAGTTTGCTGAGAATGATAATTTCCAGGTTCATCCATGTCCCTACAAAGGACATGAACTCATCCTTTTTTATGGCTGCATAGTATTCCATGGTGCTGTGCCACATTTTCTTTATTTAGTCTATCATTGATGGGCATTTGGGTTGGTTCCACGTCTTTGCTATTGTGAGCAGTGCTGCAATAAACATATGTGTGCAGGTGACTTTATAATAGAATGATTTATAATCTTGTCAAAATAAACTTTCTAAATTGATTGAGTCCTGTCTCAGATATTTTTGGGTTCACTTTACCATCAATAAAATGACACTTCTGCTCACATATGGTCAATAGCATCTTGTAAGAGTGATATGACTAGAAGAGAAACCTTTAAAAAAAATGAAAAAGAAATCCTCTTTTCTTTCCTCCTTTTATGTCAGCATTGATTTTCAAGGAATAAAATTAAAATGTAGATTTGTTATATATGGCCTTAACTAAACATTTATTTTAGTTTTTAAAAATTTAATTAACAGGTAAATAGTTTTTCTTTATCCTCAACCAACAATACAGATAACTTAGATTTTTGAAATTAATTCATTAATAGAGGCATAGTAAGTAACTATTTCTAGCAGGTTCTGCAGCAGATAAATGGATTCTATGGAATTCCTCCTATGGATCTCTTAAATCTCTGTAGAGCTTGAAAATCAACTAATGTCTTTCAATGCCACAGTTCTTGGTATATTCAAAAATATTTTAGATTCTAAATTATTTTAGATTAGAAGGATGTATGGATGCATATGTATCCAAATAAATTAATTAAATAAGCATAATGTTCTAGAGATATTTCAAATGATTTGGTATAATTCCTGATTATCAAAGACTTCTATCTACAGCAAAGAATGAGGAATGTATGTGCTAACTGCAAGCAGTTCAATTTCAGAGAGGGTTCCTTTACTTAATTTAATCATCATGTGATATGTGCCTCCATCAGTGTGCACAGATGACAACAGAATTCTCAAGACAAATGGTGAGATGAGACTGGCCTGGGCTTGACAAGCAAAATTTCAGTTTTAAATAGGCTCAGATCAATGGGTAAAGACACATACATAGGAAAGCAGAGAGGAATATAAGTATTGCTATTTACCAAATAGTTATAAAACTCAACTTCATGTTGGTGGACCTTTTATTTAACAGGACCATCTTATGGCAGACCTTTTTTGCAAAATGAAAAGAAAATGTCTACTTGCACTGAGCCCCAACTGAAACTGGTCCTCATATTTATGAAGGTTTAACACAAGTGGTAGAATTTTAGGGGGAGTGAGGGCAAGCAAATGCAGGCAAAGAAAAATGAAAAAGGTGAATAACCAACAATAACACTAATAATCCTACAATGATAAGTTATATTTAAAAAATAGAACTGCTATTAAACTGGCCCTAGACTTTGCCTCTGCAACATTAAATTCAACACGAGATTTTAAAAAATAAATAATTGTGAACAAATTTTGAAATAAAAATATTATGAACCAATAACTTAAATTTAGCTAATTTTCTGCCATGAAGAACACAGAAAATTTCTTAGACATGAAAAAGATGAGAAATAATTTAACCTACAAATTTTGTATATAAAATTATTTAAAAATGACAGCCATCTGACAAGAAGTAAATAAAAATTAAGAACTCAATCATGGTAGGTTCCAGTTACTTTAACATCCTCAGGAAGGACCTCTGAGCCTAAAACTGCAACTGCTTTATAAGGCAGGTTCACTTTTCCACCCTTATAAGGGTATGGAAAGAAGACATAGGTTGAAAGCTCTAAATATGAAACCTAGATAACTATGTGACTGCAGAAAAATCCATTTCTTTTGTAAAAAATGTATTTTAATTGACAATAAAGATTGTTTATATTTATGATGCACAATAAATTATCTTAGATTGTATAAATGCATATGCATATATAAAATATGAAAGTTTATTATTATCCCTGAGTGATTTATGTAAAAACTATCTAGCAACAGTAGCAGTAGTTTGTATTTCTCCTTCCTGAAGGATCCCTATTAAAATACAGGTAAGCTTTCTTATTGTTACATGAGTAATTGTATTTGGACTTACATTTTCCACTTTTAGAAAATTCTTTCTTCCTTCCTACAAAATTTAATCTTAAATTTTTCAAAAAAATTAAAAAAATTTTTTTTCTAAAGAAAGTAGCTCTTATATTTGAACACAGTGTCAAGAATCCGGCCCTTCCTTCATTCGACCTTTATTTCTCTGTCTCTCATTATGAACCATTTAGTCTACCCGCCTTTAAACATCATCATTCCCTCCCTGTGCTTACTCCCCAGAAAAAATTCAGCTTTGTCTCATGTTTTCTGCTCTTGTCACGTTCCCTGTTCCCAGTGTGATCTTCTCTGTACTCCACATAACTTCAAATTGCCTGTCCTGCACAGTTCTTCTGATGACTTTAGCCATTACTTGTGCTCCATAACTCACCATTTAGCTTATCCTGTGAATGGCCAGTCATATTCTATTATATTCATGTTTCAAGGTTTACTTATTATGCATTTCAGTAATATACTATTTTAGACTTTATGTGTCTTTTAATGTATTTTTTAAATGAGCTTGAATGTCACTGAGCTCAGGAGCAAAGGAGGAGATGATGAATTTAACTAACAACACTAAATATTATCTCAACTAGTTGGTCACATTCTCTAACATAAAAGTTCTTTAGAAAGTTCAAGCTTGCTGTTCAATGTGCAAAAAGAATCTTTCTTTAAGAGCCTAATCTACCTAATATAATCTGAACTAAAATATGTATACAATATAGGAGCAGACAGCAGGAAATCTAATTTATTAATTTATACTGAGCTATTAAACTGTTACAAAAACAAAAATACTTAAGAGAAGTGCTGTATTATTGAAAGAGATAGTGCACATGAAGCCTGAAATATGGTGAGCACGTATACATCAGTTATCATTCTGTTTGTTTTAGTTCTTTATTGTCCAGTTATGTAAAAATCCAGATGATAACATATAGCTTCTTTGCATTTCTGATCGTACTGGTGGTTCTCTAACTAGACTCTTCCTTTTCCTTTGGGCTATTTTCTTTCCTCTGGATGTCATTAATTTTACCCTGTGAATATTAATATAAAAATGTAGCCTAGGTTTTTCTTGCTTCTACAGTCAACTTTGCCTTCATCTATACTCCGATAATTTGATTAGAAGAAATCTATGAGTTTTCATTATAACTTACTATAAAAGCTTGTGATTTTAGACATTACCAAATTCCACTGTTAAATGTCTGTTTCTTGGTTTAATAATCAGAGGTCAGGGAATCTTATTTCTCTTATGTTTTTTATTTTAGAGGGTTGTTTCACTTTACCATCTAAGAATTGTTTCTAGAATATTAAGTGCCCTATAAGCATGTTAGGGTCTAAACTAGTATTCTTAAAATAATAGTAATGACTTATTTTTTTTCATGACATACTTATGGTAGTAAACTTAGTAAAATATATTTGGTTTACTTACCTTGAGTTGATCAATTTCAAGTATTTAATTAAGGCATATATGTGCTTTAGTTTGTGCTATTAAATGAATCACCATGGGAACTGACACACATATTATGCTTCTCCTCATAAACAAGTTGACAGTCTCCTTTATCTGACAATAGCAAGCATATGACATTTCTGACAAAGAATGAAATGACAGTATAAAAATTACATACAGTTTTAACATTCTCCTTGGATACTATAAAAGCATTTTTGAATTTTCTGTTGATTATTCTACAACAGATATAAATTAAACCAGCCCTATTGTTTCTAAATACATGGAGAACACATGGTCTCAACACCTTTGCAGAGCTTAAGAAAAGTTTGAGAATTATGTAATATAACAACATTACGTCATTTTAATAAAGCGAACCATATATGACCTTTTTTTTTTGAGATAGAGTTTCACTCTGCTTCCCTGGCTGGAGTGCAGTGGCACGATCACCACTCACTGCAGCCTTGACCACCTCTCTGGCTTCAGGTCAAGTGACACTCCCATCTCAGCCTCCAGAGTAGCTGGGACCACAGGCTTATGCCACCATGCCCAGCTAATGTTTTGATATTTTTGCAGAGATGGGGTTTCACTATTTTGCCCAGCCTGGTCTTGAACTCCTCACTTCAAATGATCCTCCTTACTCAGCTTCCTAAAGTGCTGAAATTATAAGTATGAGCTACTGCATTTGGCTTATGTGTGTACAGAAATAAAATTGTATGTAACAGAAATAAAATATAAGAGCAAGGATATGAGTGATTTGAACCTTGCTCTTTCATGAGCATTTGAATATGTTCAAGTTATAACCCTTCTATGAAGGGTTTGAGCAGAAGGCAAGGTTTTAGGGATACAAACTTATAAAGAGATGTTCTAAGATACAATTTAGAACTCTTTTTTCACATATATATAAACTATGCAAATTATGAAGTCTTATATGCAAATATATGTTAGTATTGCCTAAAATCGAGGACACATATATTCCACTGGGGAGCTGGAGACCCAAGCCAATCCCAGCCCTGCTGCTGGCTTCTCTTCTACCTCCCTGCACAGAGTTATGCAAGAAGAGAGAATAAAAAATGAGGACAGGAGTTATCACTCCTGTAGCCAAGCATCTCCTGCTGGTTACCCAGCCATCCTGTACATAGTAACTAAAACCTCCAGACAAACTACAAAACCTTCATTGACAATGGAGGGGGATCAAATGCAAGTAGATTCTAGAGCTGAGTTGACACTTAAAAAAATGTTACTGTGAGAGTGATGTGTTTTTACTTAACTTTTAGTTTGAAGGTAGGCCAACATATTCAATGTGTGATTGTGGTTAGATCTCTTGTAGAAAAATCTGTTGATTTTCTGGCCTGAAAAATGGCAGACATATTTTAAGACAACTGTACTTCTGAAAACTGAAGGGATAATCCTGGAAAGAGACAGCCACAGATGAGGTGCTACAAATTCTGAGTATAAGCCCTACCCTTGGCTGATTCCTGAATCATGCTTGTATGGTGCAGACTGAAAGTAACTTGCAACATGTACTAAAATAACTAAACTGAAATTTGAGCTGCTACTCATGAGATGTAACGAAATGTTTGTAATTTGAATCTAACCAAATTATTGCCTATTAAAAATGTCAGCATTCATAAGAATACAACCAAATGCAGATTTTATATTGCATTCACAATAAGAAGGATAGAATAAAAAATAATTGTGTATGACAAACCATAAAAATGTTACTAGTTTTTTCAATTTTTTATTGATACATAATCAGTATGCATATTTATAGGGTCCATGTGGGTTTTGTTACATGCATGGAATGTACAGTGATCAAGTCAGGATGTTAGTGTCCATCACCTGAAGTATTTATCATTTCTACATGTTGCAGGCATTTCAAATCTTTCTTCTAGATATTTTGAAATATAAAATGAATTTCTATTCATTATAGTTACTCTGCTATCAAACATAGAACTTATTCCTTCTTTCTTTTTTTTAGTTGGAGTCTTGCTCTGTCACTCAGGCTGGAGTGCAGTGGCCTGATCTTGGCTCACTGCAGCCTCCACCTCGCAGGTTCCAGTGATTCTCCTGCCTCAGCCTCCCCAGTAGCTGTAATTACAGGCACCTGCCTGCACTCCCGGCTAATTTTTGTATTTTTAGTGGAGAGGGGGTTTCACCATGTTGGCCAGGCTGATCTTTAACTCCGGACTTCAGGTGATCCGCCCACCTCAGCCTCCCAAAGTGCTGGGATTACAGGCTTGAGCCACTGCAATCGGCCCTTAATCCCTTTTTGTAACTGTATGTTTACACTCATTAACTACCATCTTTTTATCCCCCACACCACACCATTTCCAGACTCTGGAAACTTTTACTCAATTCTCTACCTCCATGAGATTAACTTTTTTAGCTCCCACATTTGGGTGATAACATGTGCTATTTATCTTTCTATTCCTGGCTTATTTCACTGCATATATGACCTCCAGTTCCATCTATGTTGCTGCAAATGACAGGATTTCATTCTCTTAGGGTAAATATCATTCCATTGTGTGAATATAACATGTTTTCTTTAACCATTCGTCTGCTGCTGGACAGTTAAGTTGATTCCATTATCTTTGCTATTATAAATAGTGCTGCAATAAATAATTGGTGAAGGTATCCCTTTGATATACTGATTTCCTTTTCTTTAGATAAATACCCAGTAGTGAGACTGCTGGATTGTATGATTACATAGTAGTTCTATTTTTAGTTTTAGTTTTGTTTTATTGTAGTTTTTTATGATGGCTGTACTAATTTACATTCCCATCAATGATGTGTAAGAGTTTTCTGTTCGTCACCTACTCACCAGCATCTGTTATTGTTTCATCTTTTTAATAATAGCCATTCTACTACTCTTTCTTAAAGGTAAAGCTATCAACAAATTTTAACCTTGAGATTATTCAGATGATGAAATTTTCATACAAATACTTTAAAGTGGAAAAGGAAATAAACTATCTCAATTTGGAAAAAAGACATCTAAGAGAAACGTAAAGCTAATATCATAATTAATGTTAAAATATTTGTTTTTTTTCCTCTGTAATCAGTAACAAGGGGATGATGCCTACTTTTACATTTATTTGATATTGCAGTGAAGTATTTATACTTGATCTGTGTGCATAAAATCTATACAGTTTTATCACCTGTGTATGTTCATGAATATACCACCAAGAGTCAAGATACAAAAATCATCCTACAGTCCCAACCACAGTCCCTCACTGGTCCTGTGGGATGATTTTTATAACTTGACTCTGGTGGTAGATGCATTAACGTACACAGGTGATAAACATTCTTTAGCATGGATATTTCACATTTCATTTATCAGTTCACCAGCCAATGAACATTTGTGTTGTTTCTGTTTTTTACTAGTGTAAATAAGTTACTATGGATATTCTTATACAGTTCTATGTGCGGACATATGTTTTGGGCAAACACCTAGCAATGGGGTGGCTAGGTTTCATAACACGTGAATATTTATCTTTTAAAGAAACTTTTAGCTTCTTTAGCTAACTACTGGGGCCCTTTAACAACCACACCCAGTTCCCTTTCCATCTCATCTAATCCCTGGAAACCACTAATCTCTCTTCCGTTTTAAAGTTAGGATGCTCAGTCTGGGACATCTGCTGAGACTGCTTCCCTGTTTCTTGTGCTGCATGCATCCCAGGCAGGGAAAGGGAGTCTCACATGAGAAAAGTTTTCCAAGATTGGGAAAACTGCTCTAATGAGTATAACTGCTCTCTTGCAATTTCAGCTGTCTCTCCCCTTTATTTTTTCAGAGTAAAGGTGTATTTCAGGCCCAGTATTTCCCCTGGCCACTTATTTTTGGTGGGCCCCTGAATGATTCTCCTTGCCAGTGGGGTCAAGCTTGTCTGATGCTGCCACATGGGCTCCTCTTTGTGCAGAGATATGAGCCGACCTGGGCTGTCTTCTGTTGCTAGGTTGGGGATGGAAAAAAATGAATCTATGTGGCCTTCCTCTTACTGATTGGGAGAGCACAAGCTACTTGCCATTATTTTATTCCTCCGTTTCTGTAATCACAGACTGACTTCTCACTTTTCTCTTAATCCTTTGGAATTTCCTTTGGCTGTCTTTGTGACATGTGCAAGGTTTATAGCTGGGAGCCGTGAGGAGCAGAAGAGAAATATGGATCTATACCATCTTTCACAAACTAGAAGCCTCCCAAATTTTTTAAAAGAAGAAAAATTTGGTAAACATATATTATCTGATTTAAACTCCTCTTATAAAGCTACAGTGATTAAGAGAATATGGTATGAGCAAGAGTGTAGAGGCTACATCAAGGGAACAGAATAGGAAGCACAGAAATAGAATCACTCTGTATGTTTAAGTGATTATCCCTAAAGTTTTCATGACCATTAAATGGAGAAGGAAAATATGAGAATAACTTGGTACCCATATAAATAAAAGAACTTCTAACTTCACCTCACACATGCACAAAAATAATGCAAAATGGATCATGAATCCAAAAATAAAAGCTAAAATTATAAAACTTCTACAAAGATGTTCATGGCTATGACATTACCAAACATTTCTCAGATGATACTATAAAGCATGAACTGTAAAATTAAGACAATCAGTGATGAATTGGAGTTTATTATGGTTAAAATACATTTGGGTTTTGCAGGACATCATAAAGAAAATAAATAGCATGACAATGAATAAAAAAATATTCTTTTAAATCTGACAGATTATTTGTATCTAGAACATATAAAGAACACATAAAAGTCAATAGGAAGAAAAGAACAAACAGTAGAAAAAATGATACATGATTTTATCAGGTTATTATACATTCTCAACATTATTAATCATGAGGGAATTACAAATTAGAACTACAATGTGATATTAATACAGAACTCTTGGAATTGCTTAAATTAAAAAGATATAAATTCATAATTGATGGCAAAAATGTGGAACAACTTGAACTCACACCCTTTTAGTATGAATATGAAATGGTACAACCACTTTAGAAAGCTAACAGTCTCTTTAAAAGCTAAATGCTCACCTGTTATGAAACCCAGCCACTGCATTGCTAGCTATTTGCCCAAAATAAATGAAAACATATGTCCATATATAAAAGTGTATAAGAATATCCACAGTAACTTTATACCAGTAAAAAATGGCAAACAACACAAATGTTCATCAGCTGATGAATTGATAAATGAAATATAAAATAACTGTTAAAGAATGTTACTCAGAAATGAACAAGCCACTGATATCAAAATCTAAAAAAAAAAAAATCTTAAAATCATTATGGTGAGTAAAAGAAGTTACAAATACATATGACTGTAATGGATGATTTTATTTATATATATGAACATATATATATATGTTAGATTTAGAAAAAGAAATCTAATCTATAATGAGATAGTAAATAATATGAGGTGACATGAGGAGGTGGTAGAAATATTCTTTGTCTTAAGTGCAGCAATGGTTTTACAGTGTATACATATGTCAAAATGCATAAGATTAAATACTTTAAATAAAAGTTTTTTGCTTTCTTCCTTCCTCATTGTGGGGATTCACTCAGGGTGGTGGCAAAAATATTAAGGGAAAAATATTAGGGAAAGTTATAGGATATAGTCACAAACCCTTTTAGAAGACCTAAGTGTTTTTCTATAGTTCTTGGCTGAAGGCAGCCAGAGTCTTTTTACAGGAGCCAGAGAGATTAGGTTGCAAATACAAAGGAAAGTGAGTTGTTTACCTCGCTAGCTTGTTTACTCATATGGTCTTAAAACTAGCCTTTGAGCCAGATGTCTCTCTCACAGGGGGAGGTCGACCAGGAGTATTACCCACTAATGATGTTTGCTTTGAGCACTGGAACCTGTCCTTTAATCTTCATCTAGTGGTGTTGACTCAAGCCTTTGTCAATTAAACTTTACTAAATAAATACAAGTCTCACTGGCTGGTGAGTGCCAGTGGTTGCAACTTTTTACAGCACTCTCCAGGGAGTATCTAAGTAGCCACATAGACACCCAGCCCACTCATTCACTGTATTCTGTGTGTGAGTGAATTTATTCATCCACTGTTGAGTCAGGGTCTGCAGGAAAGACCCCCGCAGTTGGTGACCCCGACACCTCATAGGACCTATTTAAATTTTAAAAAGACACCTATTATAAATCAAATATGTCAAGATATTATAATGTTTACCTCTGCCTCTTAATGTACAGACTACTTGTTCTTCTTCCCCCTACAATTATGTATGTAAAGGCAAGAAAGAATCAAACTTGTCAAAAATGTCGCTTTGTTTAGTGAGAAGAACCTTCTTGAGATTGAATGTAGAGTTCAAAATATTAGTTTAAATGTTTTCAATTTTTACACTATGCATTCTATATTGTTTAAATTATTTTCATCAAACATATATTCAAATTATAATTTAAAATTGCAATAATGAAAATAGATAGCAACACTAATTTTCACATCAATCAAAGATAATCACTGTCAATATTTTAGTAATTGTTTTCTCACAATTATCTTCTATTTTTTCAGAAGGAAAAGATCTTTATGTTGAATATGAGATGATATATGATTTGCTGTAAAGAATTTGAACTATATATACTATTGTTAGGAAGGAAATAAAAATCACCTGATATTTCATTACACTGATAATCATTATTAACACTTAATAACCATTTAGATACTTCTTATATGCCTGTGTATGTACACCCTTGTTTATAATTCTTCCTAAATTTATAAGTTATATATGATAATTTTATCACAGATACCTTTTAAAAATACTTAACTTATTTTGTAGTTCTCATTTTATACAGTGAGTATTTCACTAAAATGCAACATAATAAAAATATCTGTTATTAAAACATTAGGCAAACATCAGCCTTACCCAGATAGCGAATCAAGAGTAGTTAGCAACACCAGTCATACAAAATAGAAATTTTCTAAATTTTTCAATAGAGAAAAGTAGGTAGATCTCAAAACTTGGGAAGAAAACAAGACTTAGTATCTCATAAAATTGAGAGATAGTGGTTTTATTATTAGGTTGTTGCAAAAATAATGGAAGGTCCTGCCATTGCTTTTAATGTTTAACTTGGATGTGGTAGTTTAATGGGTAAAGAAAGGTTTAACTTAGATGTAGTAGTTTTATGGGTAAAGAAAGGTTTATTCTATGTCAACTACAAATACTTTCTAAAGGGCCAGGCGCAGTGGCTCACACCTGTAATCCCAGCACTTTGGGAGGCCAAGGCGGGTGGATCACTAGGTCAAGAGATCAAGACCATCCTGGCCAACATTATGAAACCCCGTCTCTACTAAAAATAGAAAAATTAGTTGGGCATGGTGGTGTGTGCCTGTAGTCCCAGCTACTCGGGAGGCTGAGGCAAGAGAATTGCTTGAACCTGGCAAGTGGAGGTTGCAGTGAGCCAAGGTCACGTCACTATACTCCAGCCTGCTGCCTGGTGACAGAGTGAGACTCTGTCTCAAAAAAAAAAAAATACTTTCTAAAGAACATAAATGTGTGAAATCTGTTTTAAAAAACTGCTTAAAGGTGGAAAGAGAAGGATAAAGACTGAAAAACTACCTATAGGTACTATGCCTATTACCTGGGTAATAAAAATATCTGTACACTAAACCTCCACAACGGGCAATTTATCTATGGAACAAACCTGCACATGTATCCCTAAAACTAAAATAAAAGTTTAAAATTTTTCTTTTTCTGCTTTATAATTTTCAAATTATTAAATCATTATTAAGAATCCATTCATGGATATTGGGTCAATATCCAGATTTCATATCCAGAACGCCTGTGCCTGAATACTAGCTCTGTCATTTTCATGCCCCATGAACTTAGGCAAAACATTTAATCGTTCTTTACCAGAGTTTCATTATCTGAAAAATAGTCAATAGTAATGCTATCTATCTTACAGTACTGTTGCTGTAAATAAATCAATTCTATAAATTAAACAGTAGCTGCTATTTCTTAGGTGACCTTGAAGTACTTGCATTATTATGTATTCTAGAATTCTAAAAGTCCCTTTCACATGCAAATGAGGCTTAGAAGAACGTGGTTCAGATATTCTTACTGATTGCTTATATTATGAAATTAAGTGAAGTAATTTGTTCAAAATCAGAGTTGAAATTCAGTTCCTAGACTCATGTTATTCATGATTTACTGTTTCTACCTGGCAGCATTTGATGATGCTTTAACAAAATACCAGATATGTTATATTATAACTTTCATAGGCTCAATTTTCTCTTTCAATTAGTCACTCATTCCGCTGAATGACAGCTATTTAAGAAGGAAAATAAGCCAATTTATATACAGGACTATCAACCCACTGCTCTTATACAGAACAGACAATTGGCTGATATAAAACTCTAGGTGTGCACTAATATTTCTTCTTCCTAATTTGTTGTAAATGTCTTCTTTTCTCAGTCATTTAGAATCATAAAAGAGAATTCTGAGCCTGGCTTTTGTTTATAAAGCCCTGCAGCCCAGGTTCTTAGGAATATTTTCTTTACATTCCTAGTTTGAATTTTGTCCCCATGTGATTTTTATTTCATCATTTTTTTCTGGTATGGTAAGCTCACATCTGCTTCTTTTTTACCCCATGTCTTCACTGATAACTTGATACTGTTGCAGAACACGCTGCAGACAAAACCCCTCGGACACCGCAGTGAGGAAGGACGTGACTTTGTTCTCCCCGAAGAGCAGTTCTTTTCCCCGTTTAAGGGCTTGCGTCTCTGAAGGGGAGCGGAGGAGAGACTGCGTCCTAGCTCATGGGCTGGGCGTCTGGCCTTACATTCTTTTCTCTCACTGATTCACTAATCCATGTTTGGTGTGTGCAGGAAGCGGGAAAGGGGAAGGGGCTCAGCAAACTTGGAGAAGTTGAACAAAGGCAGTTCCCCATTTGGTGGCAGATGCAGGTCCAGGCGGGGTGGACTGGGCAAGTGTGCAGGACGTGACTAGGGCAGGGTCTGGGACGGCAGGAGGAGTGTTCCTTTGCTGTATTCTCCAGGTTTATAGATAGCACAGGCACCCGTTTCAAACGGAAGAGTTCTTTTCCCAGCCCTCCGGCCTTGCCAGCTAGTCACCTGACGGCTGACTGCAGCTTTTACTATTTTATTTCCTCCTCCGGCCAGCAACAGGCCAGGGAAAAATGGCTTCTCTACTCAGTACACATTTCTTAGAGGCAGATTTTTGGTTACAAGCCAGTTGCACCCTTAAATTAAAAAGCCCTTATTTATATTTATCACTATGGATTCGTTACTAGAAATTCATAAATTTTTCATTTTGACACTTTTTAAAACATGAAAATATTTAAATCTTAAGATAAAATAAATACTGGACTTTGTAATGAATCACATCACAATCCATGTGTAGTAAGAAATGAAAGACTTATTTAGCAAAAATGGTAACATATCAAACAGCAAATAATATAAGGAGTACTTTTAATTGTCTATCATTGAAAATTAGTGACATTCTCCTTTACAAATGACCAAAAATGTTTGGTCCAGCTCAAAACTAATCTTATTTTGTGTACTTTATATTATCATGTATTTTGTAGGTTGTACTGTAAGCACCATCTAGCTTAGATCTCTTAGATATTAATTGGAATGGCTGTTCTTTGTGTGTGAAGTTTGACACCAGGCTGTCTAGTTGTAACTGCTCAAACGTAAGACTTTAAATACACCACCTGCATTGATTGTATTTCTCTGCCTTGGCTATATATACCTACCATTGCTGGCTTTTAATCTTAGTTCATCCTTTCACTTGCTTTATCCTGTGCAAGATCACACAATGAAGTAAAAACAGTGTTTCCTGGTCTAAGCAATTGTTTTGACTCCTCCATATTTAATTAACTTTCCTTAATACTGCCACTGATTTTGAACTATCAATGGAAGTTGAATAGGTATTTTTAACGAAGAAACTGGGGCCACCAATGAATGATACTTGTCTTCCTTGCAGGTTAGGTGTTCAATACATATTTATGGGCTAGAAAACTAGAAAACATAAAGTTATTTTCTCAGAAGAATTTACTTCATTTGAACCCCAATAATGAAAGGCAGCAATGTATATTTTCTAAGCTCTCACTTTGATCTGATGTCTCATTAAAACTATCAGTCACAAAGAATTGCTTAATTGTGTAGTAGGGCTATATTCAAAATATCCAATTACATTTCCTTCAATTAACTTTTGCTAGCTGATGTTTACAAGTAATTTAGTGAAGTTAGGTGAAGGTTAAATTACTGTGGCAATCAGAGGTGTATTTAAGTGGTAAAATATAGAGCAAGAACTGCTTGTGCTTATAAATATGCATATTAACACACTGCCCTCAGGATATAACATCAACCCTCCCCATTTAACGCTAGTAATAAATCTCCATGTGCCACTGCTTCAGGATGCAGAACTCCATGATGTACACTCAGCCATTTAAACAAATTAGCTTTCCATAAACAGATTTTTAAACTATGCCCTTTAAAGCCATACTCTATTAATCTGTTGATATTCCCCAATCTGTATTTCTAGCTCTAACATTTTTGAAACTCATACCCAAACTTCCAACTTCCAACTAATTATTACTAACCGGAAGCTTCTCAGTAAGAAGTGTTCCTCACTATTTTGTGAATTGAGCTTATCTGTCTCCAATTTAACTTGCTCCTCTCATGAATTTTTTATTTATATGTAGAGTGTTGGCATCTTCCAAAATACAAATTTTACCTATCCCCATCCCTATCCCTACGACTACACTAGATATTTCCCAAAACCTGTTTTCTTCAACCACACAAAAAATCTTTTTTTCTTCATTTTATCTCCCAATGTCTTACAGAAGCCTTTGCTATTTTTGTTTCTAAATTAGCCCTTATTAGAAATTATTTTAGAAATAATTCAATAAATGCTCATTTTTTAAAAATATGAAAAATACAAGTAGGTCCTAGGGAAATTAAAATGCTCTCCAATCATGTACCTTGGAATTTCTTATTATTAAAATGTTTATGTATAAGCTATATTCTTGCATGAATCATAAGCACATTTAACAACATATTTTTCAACATGCTGAGATTGTCCTAGTTTTAGGGATTTTATACTCATTATTTTCTCTTCCTAGATATCTATGTTTATCTATTTACACTATTTACATTATTGTATTCAAAGTGAATTCTTTTTGTAGATTGTATATATATATATATAGACTATACTTTTTCTGTTCTGGCAATTTTCTATCCCTTAATTAGTAGGTTTAAACTATTGTCATTTAAGGTAATTATTAATATGTATGAATTTAAATGAATCATATTATTTTTCTTTTTGTACTCTTATGTTTATTTTCTTCCTCCTTTGAAGAATGTTTTTATTTAGTATTCTATCTTAATTTCTCTATTGTGATTTTGACTACATCTAGTTGAAATTTTTTTCATACTGTTGCTCTAAATTTTACACAATATATACTGAATCTTTCTGTTTACTAAGCATTGATATTTACCTGTTGAATTATAATGTAGAAACCTTAAGATAGGGCCTCTGATCCTATGGTTGTCTTATATATTACATCTATACACATTGAAAATTCCAGCAAAATTTTAGTTTTTGCTTTCAACTATCAAATCGATTTTAAGTAACTCAAGAAGAGCTGAGGGTCTATTATATTTACCATGACTTTTGCCAGTTTTTTTTCTTTCTTCTTTCTTGGTGTCATGGCCCTTTAGCCCAAATAATTTCTATTAGTAATTTTTTTTAGAGTAAATCTGTTGTCTGTGAATTGTTTTAGTTTTCCTTTATCTGAGAATGTCATTATTTTACTTTGATTTCTAAACAGTATTATTACTGAATATGGAATTATGAGTTTACAATACTTTCTTTGTGGCCTTTAAATGTTATGCCACATCCTTATAGACTCTACAGGTTATGATGAGAAATATGCAATCAGGCCAGGGATAGTAACTCACACTTGTAATCCCAGCACTTTGGGAGGCAGAGAACTGCAGATCTCTGGAGGGCAGAAATTTGAGACCAGCTTTGCCAACATGATGAGATCCCATCTCCACTAACAAAAATTACTCCTGTAATCCCAGCTATTTGGGAGGCTGAGGTGGGAGGATCACTTAAAACCTGGGAGGCAGAGGCTGGAGTGAGCAGAGATCACTCCACTGCACTCAAGCCTGGGTAACAGAGCAAGACTCTGTCTCAAAAAAAAAGAAAAAGAAAAAAATAATAATTCAAATTATTGTTCCCCTATAGGGAATGCATTGCTTTTTTCCTCTGGCTGCTTTTAAGATTTTATCTTTGTCTTTACTTTTCTCAACTTTGACTGTGATGTGTCTAGCCCTGAATTTCATAAGATTTATTCTCTTTAGGATTCACTCAGCCTCTTGAATCTCAATGTTTGTATGTATTACCAAAGTTCAAATTTTAGGGGCATTATTTCTTTATATCATTTTTTAGGACAGCTCCCTTTCTCTTTTACTCCTGGAATTCTAATTTTAAAATGTTACAACTTTTATTTTTGTCTCACAGATAAAGAGATTTTTTTCTTTATTCTTTTTTAATTCTTATTTTTTCTCTCTGAATTTCAGATTGGATAATCTACTGATCTATTTTCTAGTAATTGATTATTATGCCATGTCTATTCTGTTCTTCCATCTATCCAGTGATTTCTTTGTTTTGGTTATTATATTGTTCAGTTCTCAATTGTTATTTGGTTCTTTGTCTTTTATTTCTTTTCTGAAACGTAGTTTAACATTTGTTGTAGGAGTGTTTCTGTTAGATCCATGTTGACCTATGTTAATTACCTTTTTCTATTGAGCAGAAATGTAGGTAGTGGTGCTTCATGTGCCAAGCAATTTTGTATTGTATCCTGAACATTTAAAATATGATACTCTGAGTTATGTTTCCATACTATAAAAATGTTATTTTTATTAATGCAGGCAATCAAATAGGATTAGATTGTACCAGCCAACCTTCTGTGGTCTGTGGCTTCAGTGTCAGTACAGTTTTTGAATCATCTGTGGAGTTCTTCAAGTCTGTCTTCAGTGTATTCTACCTAGAAGTCAATCTGGGACCTCAAGATAATTCATCTCTTAGTTCAGATTCTCAAAATCTATGGTGGACTTATTAGGATCACAGTCATGTGTGCATGTCCTGGAGATGAGACCCAGAGTTCATAAACTTTATAGTCTGGATTTTTGGGCTCTTTCCTCTCTGTGATCTCTAAGGTACTTCTGGTTTTATAAAACTGTAGTCCAATTCAATAGAAAGAAAGTTTCCTTTTCCTCAGAGTTTAACTCTCTTGGGTTCTCTCCCCAGGATACTGCCCATATACAGTGAGGCTGCTTAGGGCTAGGGCATGAAAGAGCATATAAAATTAATAAGAACAGAAAAGGAAGGAAGGAAGGCAGGGAGGGAGGGAAGAGAAGATTTCTGCATTCTCCCTTAGTTGGGAGTTCTCCTTCCAACAACTCAGGAGAAGCTAGTTGGCTTTGATTAGAGGTTTCTGTGTCTGAACTTCTGTACTCCTGGTTTCTTGATTTTAGGCAAGTGTGGGATAGAGGTACAGGCAAGGAAAAAGAAAGGTTAAACTCATAGCCAGTTTGGTGGTACTTCAAAACCACCATTTTTCCTCAATCTACCCGCGCTATTTACTTTTTAAGTCAGATTTTCTATTCATAGAAGTGTGAATGATGCTTTCTCTATGTTATTAGAAGGCAGTTCTCTCAGGATTATTCTCCCTAACAGTTTAACATAAACAACTTGTCTTTAATGTCTCTGCCCAAAGTCAGCTGCTTCGAAATAACCTTTGGACCACCACCACAAGTAGGCCCCCATCTCCCAACTAGCCACCTTTTCAGAATATTTTATTGTCCCTTCATTTTGATTTTTAAATATTCTTTAATCGTTATAATTTATCAATTTATTGTCTACCTTGTCTCACCAGAATATTAGTGTCCTACAATCAGTGTATAAGACAACACCTATATACTCATCTGCATTGTCCTTTTCATTCACAGATGTTCTCAACCCGGGGCATATAACTGGTACTTAATAAAGTTTTGGTAAATTAAAGAATGAATGTCGTTAGATACTTTCTTAACACCTTATTTAATTTTGAGCATAATATTTTGCTATAGGAAAGTATGAGAAATTGATTAAATGACTATGCCTGTCTTACCTATTTTTATTTTTTTCTGTTTAAATTAAAAACATTTTTTTATGGATTCAGAGGGTACATGTGCAGGTTTGTTACATGTATATGTTGTGTAATGGTGAGGTTTGAGCTTTTAGTGTATCTATCACCTGAATAATGAACATTATACTGAATAGGTAATTTTTCAACCTTGACTCCGCTTTCCTCTTCCTCACTTTTCGAATCCTCAGTCTATTTCCTAGTGTATGTTCACGTGTACTCATTATTTACTACCCAATTTTAAGTGAAAACATGCACTATTTTATTTTTTGTTTATGACTTATTTTACTTAGGTTAATGGCTTCCAGCTCTATGCATATTGCTGCAAAAGACATGATTTTTTTCTTTTTTATGGCTGCATAGTATACCATGGTATGTGTGCCACATTTTCTTTATCCAGTCATCTATCAATTGACAGGTTGATTTCATGACTTTGCTATTTAATGTAGTGCTTCAATAAATATACAAGTGCAGTTGTCTTTTTATACATATATATTTTCCTTTGGGTGGATACCCAATAGTGGGATTGCTGGATCAAATGGTAGTTCCACTTTTAGTGCTTTGAGAAATCTCCATACTGTTATCTATAGAGTTTGATATAGTTTGGCTGTGTCCCCACCCAAATCTCATCTTGAATTGTAGCTCTCATAATCCCCACATGTGGTAGAGACATGGTGAGAGGCAGTTGAATCGTGGAGGCAGGTTTTTCTCATGCTGTTTTCATGATAGTGAATAAGTCTCAGGAAATCTGTTGGTTTTATAAAGGACAGTTTCCCTGCACATGCTCTCTTGCCTGACACGATGTAAGAAGTGCCTTTGCTACTCCTTCATCTTCTACTATTACTGTGAGGCCTCCCCAGCCATGAGGAACTATGAGTTCAATAAAGCTCTTTTACTTTATAAATTACCCAGTCTCAGGTATGTCTTTATCAGCAGTGTGAGCACAGACTAATACAGAGGTTGTACTAATTTACATTATCACCAGCAGTACATGAGCATTTCCTTCTCTCTGCATATTCACCGACAGCTATTTTTTTCTTTAACTTTTTAAAAATAGTTGTTCTGAATGGTGTAAGATGGTATCTCACTGAAGTTTGAATTTTTCTTATTATTAGTGATGCTGAGCATTTTTTCATGTTTGTTGGCCATTTGTATATCTTATTTTGAAAAATGTCTGTATCTTTTGCCCACTTTTTAATGGGCTTGTTTTGTTTTTTTCTTTTTCTGGTTAACATGCTTCAGTTCCATGTAGATTCTGGATGTTAAATTTTTCCTAGATGTATAGCTTGCAAATATTATCTCCCATTCTATAGGTTGTCTGTTCACTCTGCTGATTATATCTTCTACTGTGCAGATGGTTTTTATTTTAATTAAGTCCCATTTGCCTATTTTGGCTTCTGTTGCCTTTGCTGTTGAGGTCTTAAGCATAAATTATTTGCCTAGAAAAATGTCCAGAAGAGTGTTTCCTAGGATTTCTTCTAGAATTTTTGTATTTTCAAGTTCTACATTTAAGTATTTAATCAATCTTGTTTATTTTTGTATATGGTGAGAAATAGGGGTCTATTTTTATTTCTTCTGCTATCTAATTTTCCCAGCACCATATATTGACTAGAATAACCTTTCCACATCGTATATTTTTGTTGACTTTATGAAAGGTAAATTGGGTGGAGGTATGTGATTTATTCCTGGGTACTCTAATATATTTCATTACCTATGTAGTCTATGTTTGTACTAGTAACATGCTGTTTTGGTTATTGCAGTGTATTAGTCAGCGTTCTCTAGAGGAACACAATAGGATAGATGTATACATGAAAGGGAGTATATTATGGCGTACTGACTCACATGATCACAAAGTGAAGTCACACAATAGGCCATCTGAAAGTTGAGGAGCAAGGAAGCCAGTTCTAGTCCCAAAATCTCAAAAGTAGGGAATCTGACAGTGCAGCCTTCATTATGTGGCTGAAAGTGGGAGAGCCACTGGCAAACCACTGGTGTACGTCCAGAGTCCAAAAGCTGAAGAACCTGGAGTTTGATGTTTGAGGACAGGAAGTATTCAGCATGGGAGAAAGATGAAGGCCAGAAGGATTAGCCAGTCTAGTCCTTCCATGTTCCTCTGCCTGCTTTTATTCTAGCCATGCTGGCAGCTGATTATATGGTACCCACCCAGATTGAGTGTGGGTCTGCCTCTCCTAGTCCACTGACTCAAATGTTAATCTCCTTTGGCAGCACCCTCACAGACACACCCAGGAACAATACTTTGCATCCTTTAATTCAATCAAATTGACGCTAAATACTAACCATCACATACAGCCTTGCAGTACAGTTTGCAGGCTTACAATACAATGTGTTCAGCTTTGTTCATTTGCTTATAATTGCTTTGGCTATTTGGGTTCTTTTTTGTTTCCATGTGACTTTTAGGATAGTGTATTTTCTAATTCTGTGAAGAATGACATTGGTAACTTAATCAGATTTGTGTTGAATCTGTAGATTGCTTTATTCAGTAAGGTCATTTTAATAATGATTTTTCCAATCCATTAGCATGGGATGTTTTTCCATTTGCTCATGTCATCTATATCTTTCTATCATCAGTGATTTGTAGTTCTCCTTATAGAGATCTTTTACCTCCTCGATTAAATATATTCCTAGCTTTTTTTTTTTTTTTACTTGTGGCTATTGTAAATGAAATTGAGTTGTTGATTTGGTTCTCAACTTTAATATTATTGGTGTATATGGAAACTACTGATTTTTGTATGTTGATATTGTAGTCTGAAATTTTACTGAAGTCACTTATCAAGTCTAGGAGTCTTTTGCAGCATTCTTTAGGGATTTCTAAATTTAAGGTCACATTATCAGAGAACAGATAATTTGACTTCAATTTTTCCAATTTGGATGCCTTTTATTTTTTTCTCTTGCCTGATTGCTCTAGCTAGGACTTCCAATAGTATGTTGAATAGGAATGGTGAGAGTAAGATATCCTCATCTTGTTCCAGTTCTTGGGGGTGAGGTGCATTCAACTTTTCCCCATTTGGTATGATGTTGGCTGTGGATTATCATATAAGGCTTTTGTTATTTTGAGTTATGTTTCCTCGATACCTCATTTGTTGAGTGTTTTCACAATAAAGAAATGCTGGATCTTATTGAATGCTTTTTCTGCATTTATTGAAATGATCATATGCTTTTTGCTGTTAATTCTCTTTATCTAGTAAATTTCACAATATCCTATTTGCATATGTTGGGCTATCTTTGCATCTCTGGAATAAAATCCACTTGATTGTGATGAATTATCTTTCTCACATATGGTTGGATTCAGTTTGCTAGTATTTGATTGTGAAAAACTGGGCTGTAGTTTTCTTTTCCCAGTGTCTCTTTGCCTGGTTTTGGTATCAGGTGTTATTAGTTTCATAGAATCAGCTAGGGAGGAATCCCTCCTCCTCAGTTTTTTGGAATCATTTCAGCAGAATAGTTACCAGCTCTTCTTTGTATGTTGGGTAAAATTTGGCTATAAATCCATCTGACCCTTAGCTTTTTTAGTTGGGAGATCATTTATTATTGATTCATTTTCATTATTCATTATTGGCTTGCTCAGAATTTCTGTTTTTTCCTGCTTCAATCTTGGCAACTTGTATGTTTCTAGAAATTTATGTCCTCTTGCTCTTCTAGGTAGTGTACATAGAGAAGCTCATAGTTGTCTCTGATGATCTTTAGTGTTTTCTTTTAATGTTACCTTTGTCATTACCTATTGTGCTTATCTAAATATTGTATCTTTTTTGCTTGGTTAATCTAGGTAGCCAACTATCAATTTTATCATTTCAAGGAACCAATTTTTCATTTAGTTATTTTGTATTATTTTGGGGTCTCAATCTCATTTAGTTTGGTTTTGGTATTTTTTTTTATTCTGCTAGTTTTGTGTTTCATTCTTGTTTTCTATTTCCTTATTTGATTCATTCTTGTTTTCTAGTTCTTTGAGGTGCAAAATTAGGTTGTTAATTTGAGAACTTTCTCTTTTTGATGTAGACATTTAGAAGTATTAATTTTCCATTTAACACTGCTTGTGGTGTATTTCAGAGGTTTTGGTATGTTGTGTCTCTATTTTTATTTGTTTCCAAAAGTATTTTTATTTCTGCCTTAATTTTACCTTCTTAATGAAATGTCATTCAAGAGCAGGATTTTTAGTTTCCATGTACTTGTGTAGCTTTTTGAGAATTCTTCTTTGCATTAATTTTTAATTTTATTCTACTGTTGTCAAAGAAGATACTTGATATTATTTCAATTTTTTAAAAAAATATATTGCTTTATGTCCAAGAATATGGTCTATTTTGGAGAATGTTCCATGCACAGATGAGAAAAGTGACTATTCCGTGGTTGTTTGGTAGAATGTTCTGTAGGTATCTATTAGATCTATTTGTTCTAGAGTCCAATTTAAGTACAGAGTTTATTGACTTTCTGCCTCAATGATCTGTTTAGTGCTGTCAGTTGGGTCTTGAAATGCCCCATTATTATTGTACTGTTGTCTATCTCTATTCTTAGGTCTGGTAGTTTGTATTTTATAAATCTGCATGCTCTGGTATTGGGTGCATATATGTCTAGGATAGTTAAATCATCTTGTTGAATTTAGCCCTTTATGGATTATATAATGACATTCTTGGTATGTTTTCACTGTGATTGATTTAAATTCTGTTCCATATGATGTAAGCCTAGCTATGTATGAGCTATGTATGCTTGTTATTATTTTTCATTTGTATGATATATCTTTTTTCACCTCTTTACTTTAAATCGGTGAGTGTCTCTACCTCTTAAATGAGTCTCTAGTAGACAGCAGATGGCTAAGTTATTTTAAAATCCAATTTTGCTGGTCTATATCTTTTAAGTGGAACATTCAGTCCATGTATGTTCAAAGTTAACATTGATATGTGAGATTTTTTTTCCCAGTCATAGTTTTTTTAAGTTAGATACTTTGTAGTCTCAATTATGCAACTACTTTTTAAGGTTTTGAGCTTTGTACTTATGTGTGCTTTTATGACGGAAAGTATTATCTTTTCATTTCCATGTTTAAAACTCTTAGAGCATTTGTAGGTCTGGTCTAGTGGTGATGAATTCCCTTGGCATTTGCTTGTTTGACATAGACCTTATTTTTCCTTCCTTTATGAAGCTTAATTTGTCAGGATATAAAGCTCTTGGCTGGCATGTTTTTCTTTAAGGAATCTAAAGAAAATAGAACCCCAATCTCTTCTGGCTTATAAGGTTTCTACTAAGAAGTCCACTGCTATCTGATGGTATTTCCTTTATAGGTGATTCAGTGCTTCTCTTAGCTGTTTTTAAGACTTTTTCTTTGATCTTTCACATTGACACTGGATAGTCTGATAATTACATGCTTTGATTATTTTCCCTTGTGTAGTGTCTTCCAGGTGTTCTCTGAATTTCTTGTATCCGATGTCTAGATCTCTAGCAAGAAAAGGAAATTTGTTCTTAATTATTCCCTCAAGTGTTTCCCAAACATCTTACTTTTACTTCTTCTCCCTCAGGAATACCTATAAGCCATAGGTTTTGTCACTTTACATAATCCCATAATCCCACATCTCTCCAAGGCTTTCTTAGTTTCTTAAAATTATTTTTTCTTTATTTTTGGCTGCATTATTTCAAAAGACTTATATTCGAGCTCTGCAACTTTTCCTTCTTCTTGGTCTAGTCTATTGCTAAAGGATTAAAATGCATTTTGACATTCCTTCAGTAAATATTTCATTTTCAGAAGTTCTTTTTTTCCTAATATATCTATCTCATCCTTCATTTCCTGAATTTTTTTTCTATTTCTTTTTGTTGTTGTGAAGTGTTCACTTTCATCTCATTGAGCTTCCTTCTAATCCATATTTTGAATTCCTTATCTGTCATTTCATAATTTTCCTTTTGTTTAAGCTCCATTGTTTGAGAGCTTGTGTGGTCCTTTGGAAGCGTCACAACATAGTTTCTTCATGGTGCTGGAATTCTTATACTAGTTAATTCTCATCTGGAGAAGCTATAGGTTTCAGTTTTGTGTTTACTTTCATTTGGATGGGCTTTATCTCCCTTTGGTGGCATGTCTGTTTTGTATTTTGGATAGGGTCCTTCTTTGCTTCGTTCTGCTTTAGCAGGCCAAGGCTCTATATGAGTTCCTGGGTATAGATAAGCTTAGTGTAATAGTTTTCTCAAATGCTAGTTGTTTGCACGTTGTAGTAGTGTTTTACTACATGTGTCAGCAGGCTCACTGTCTCCTGCAGAGATAGGGAGGTGGAGGTCATAGAAGATTTATGTCATTCCCCAGTGCTGTGTACTTCTGTCAGCAGAAATTATATTGGGACGTGCAGCTCACCCTAGAGGACAGTAGGTGTCACTTGCATGTAATTTCCAACGAAACACTGAACAGTAGTGTCAGCAGAAATTGTGATGAGCTGTGCAGGTTGACCTCCTGGTCAGTAGATAGTGCTTTCAGGCAAGAGGCAGTTTCAGTGGTAGTAGTAAAATTTTTACTTGGTTTTTTGTTGATCAGAGGAAGCACTGGTGTGTCCCAGGTGATGTGTGAGTCCATGGGGTTTTCAGGGGTCCACATCCAGCACTCCGACACAAAAGGAGTTAGAGAGGATGATGTGAGGCAGGGCTGGATGACACATGTCCATGACCAGGCTCTCTGAGATGGGCTTAAGCTCTGGTTAGGGCTGGAGTCCGAGGACAGCTCTCAGGCCATTGGAGCAGCCCTTCGAGGGGGCAGAATTGCTTCTTTCACATCACATAGGCTTCTCAGAAGGAAACCAGACAGGGTTTCAGCCCAGCAAGTGGCAGTGGAACCTGCCCGGCTCCCACAGCCCTAACCCAGTGTCTGACAGCCAGCAGCAGGACAGAATGGTTAGGCTAGTCTAAAGCTGTCTGCATTCAAATCACAAAGCCATTTCAGGATTTCTAGAGTTCTAGACTCTCTGGGGCAGAAACCACGGTTACCAGGCCACGCCTTTTCCAGTCCAGTCTTATAAAGGGAGGGATGCCCAGCTCCTAGGCCACGCTATAATCTGGAGCCGCACACTTCTCTGTGTTTTGACAGTGGGGCTCCTTCCCCATTTGAGATTAGGTCACAAATCTCATCTCCATTTCCTTGGATGGTGTATTCAAGTCCTAGGGAACTGGGACCATGCCAGAGGATTTGCCAGGAACTCAAGCACCAACCTTGATAGGGAGGGACAAACTGCTCCAAGGCTTCCAACAGCTCAGCTGGGGCAATGGGAGCCGGGTTGTGGGCCCACCCTCTGTGGGTCTGGCCAAGCAGGCATGCTTGGGAGGGACTGGCAGGCCTGGACACATGGTTCACATGGAGTCTGTCTTTGGGCCTGGTCAAAGTGACTAGTCCCTGCTCACTCCCTGGCCCAGCAGACAGCAGCAGCTGCAGAAGCTTAGGCAGGACACAGAGGCATGTGAGGTAGGCACCCAGAGTCATGCTTTGCTGAAATACTCAGCTCCTGGAAGGTTTTGAGGCTCCATGTGAATTCAAGTAGTGACTTTTTATGGTCACCAGGCAGCTCCATCTACCTCTCCAAAGATTCTTTAGGTGTCAGGAATCTCCAAAGCTAGAATCTCAGAGGTCCACAGTGGGACTATGATACCCAGTGTTCCTTCACTGACTCCTTTCTCAGGTCTGGATCTGGGTCTCGGGGCCAGTCCTAGTATCTGGCAATGCTGAGCAGGCAGCTCTATTTCTTTCCTTTCAACCACAGCTTCTTCCATCACCTGTCTTTTGAACTTTAGTTCATCACCTCTCTTTCAAAAGATGTGTTCAAAGTGTGAAGATTTCGATGTTTTGTTTCCTCACCATGGAAGAGGTGCATTCTTGCTGTATTTCACCAGCCACCTTGAACTCAAATCCCTGTCTTACCTATTTCTAAATAAAAGCCTGTATGTAGGCAACAGAAGAAACCTGATAAATACTTGATCTGTAAGTGATTAAAATACTTTCCAATATTAAATTATTAAGAATTATAATATTAGGAGAGAGATCCAAGATGGCGGATCACTAGCAGCTCAGGATTGCAGCTCCCAGTAAAAGCGCAGAGAGCCAGTGGACGCCACACTTACCGATACATTTTTGCTGCCCACGGACCAGGACATTCCCAGTGGAGGAGCCCCACGGGTCGCTAGGGTGACCCTTTCGGCTGGCGCGGCTTTTTTGCCGGCGCCTCGGCTCGGCGGCTCTTGGTGCGGAGTAAACGGGACTGAGTCTCCTTTTGGATGATGTTTGGCGCTCTGGGAAGTCAGAGCAGTCCATCCAGCTGACTGAAAAAGGGACTGAGAAGCCAGACCGGAGACCCCCGGGCAGAAAAGCACCACGAATTTCAACG